>CM045734.1:4925481-5160481 GCA_024760905.1 Plotosus lineatus | reverse complement strand
AGAAATACTACAAGAACATGAAACTGTGGTAATAAAGCATTATGAGGCTCCAAGGTATACATTTGCCCCGAGCACTGAATGCATTTTAATATCAGTGACTCTAGACAAACTGTCTGCAGGCATAGGTATATTTGTGTAATTTATAATAATAACAATAATAATAATAATAATAATAATAATAATAATAATAATAATAATAATAATAATAATAATATTAATAATAATAACAATAATAATAATAATAATAATAATAATAATAATAATAATAATAATAATAATAATAATAATAATTTTTTATTATTATACACTGCATTATTCAATTCCCATGACAATTTCACTGTTGTACTTTCAATACACACTTACTCCTTACACTGACAGCATTTGGTAGGCACTCTTGTCCAGAGCGATTAAAAATTTTATATATTTTTTTTATTATGCACCTGAGTAATTGAGGGTTGAGGGTCTTGCTCAAGGGCCCAAAAGTGGTGATTGTGATGATCGAACTGCTGACCTTTGGATTAGTAACTCATCATCTTATCCACTAAGCCGCCACTGCTCCTTGAATGTCATATTGATTAAAGTTGGTAATTAGATATAAAACTCTGTGCTTACTATGAACAGAAGCATCGTAATCATAAACCTTCAGCACATTTGAAGAGTGAGAGGTACCTTTTTCAGACAGCAACAGGCTTGAGGGGATCCTGGCTTTAATTACCATGTGTTCATTTCATGATTGGATTCATGCAACATGGACATTACCTACTTATTCCAACTACCATCTATCTATCTATCTATCTATCTATCTATCTATCTATCTATCTATCTATCTATCTATCTATCTATCTATCTATCTATCTATCTATCTATCTATCATCCTGATGATTTTGTTATCTTGGGTTGTGTGGAAGAAAATCTTATTTAAAAAAAAACTTGACCTCTTTTGGTAAGATGCTGGATTACTGTTCTGAAGGTTAGGGTTCAAACTCTACCGTAACCAGGTTGTCACTGCTGTTCCCCAGTCCAGCAAAGTAGGTTGTCAAAGGCCAGCTATGTCTTTCACTGTCTGTGGAAAGAAAATCAGGATACTCTATTGATCCCGAAGGAAATTACATGCAGACATTTGATCCATATAAGTACAGGTCCTTCTCAAAAAATTAGCATATTGTGATAAAGTTCATTATTTTGTGTAATGTACAGATAAAAATTAAACTTTCATATATTTTAGATTCATTGCACACCAACTGAAATATTTCAGGCCTTTTATTGTTTTAATACTGATGATTTTGGCATACAGCTCATGAAAACCCAAAATTCCTATCTCAAAAAATTAGCATATCATGTTCAGGTAGTCTAAACGAGCTATTAACCTAATCATCTGAATCAACCAATTAACTCTAAACACCTGCAAAAGATTCCTGAATTCCTGAATCTTTGATTTTCATCAAGAGTAGATGCACACCTGCCAACATGTTTCTGCCCTGTGATGGCCTGGCGAGCTGTCCAGGGTGTACTCTACTCTCAAGAGAGTCACCTGAGATGAGCCCCAGCCTCCCCGCAACCCCAATTAGGATGAATAAGTTCAGAAAATGATGAATGGATGATCTGGCAAGTTATTCAGGGTGTACTCCACCCTTTTCCGGAATCAGCTGAGGTAGGTTCCAAGGAATAATAAAGTTAGTTGAACTAACCTACCTGGGCCAGCCTAATGCTCTCATGGTGGCCCAGTTTCTTCAAAGGCAGATATGGACTGATATTGATTCTGGTCCTTGTCAGCCATTGAACAGGTCGGGTTATTTCAATGAGTATGGGTTTCGGCGACTTCCGGTGGTACCCCACCGGCCCAGCGCCGCCAGCAGCTATTGCCACCAGACCAGATGATCACTCTTCTTCTGGTGGATTTTCAGTACTCTGCCTTTCTTAGAACTTGCATACAACACACTGTTCATTGGTTGCCTTCTGTATCAAAGTTCCCAGATCCACCCGGCTGCCATCATCACTGTGGTGTTGCTCCTGGATGACAGCTGGCGCCGACTTATCCAATTTGCGTTGTGGGTCTGGAATCCTCTTGGAGCAGCCCGCAGTTGTTGTCGCAAAAAAATTCAAGGTTCCATGGTGGGTTGATAACCCTCCTTATCTTATTGCCTAGTCCCTTATTTGAGGCCAATAGACCTCTGTTGTGCTAGTCTTTCCCAGTTGTCTTGTATTGCTGCGTGTAGCAATGCAAGGAATAATAAAGTTAGTTGAACTAACCTACCTGAGCCAGCCTAATGCTCTCATGGTGGCCCAGTTTCCTCAAAGGCAGATATGGACTGATAGTGATTCTAGTCCTCGTCAGTCACCAACCAGGCTGGGTTACGTCAATGATTATGGGTATAGACTCCCCTCAACCTATGAGACTAAGCTGTTCAGCAATGTGTTAGTAAGATTTTCTGTGCAAATGTTCGATCTTTAACATGCTCCATGTGGGTGGTAAATTCAGAACTGCAGCACTGTGGAGGTCAACACCAACAATATAGTTTACATCAGGGAATAAATAAAGAATCAGTGGTCCTCAGAACAACTAATATATTCCAAGTTCATTTACTAATTCACACAAGTGCAATATATACACATATATCAAATGCTGTCCTGCCCTTTTTATTTTATCGAGATTAGTATATTTGATGTTGTCTAATTTGCATCTTCAGAATGACAATACATACTGTTTATTAAACCCAGGTGGTGCAGTGGTTCACATGTCCACCTCACAGCATGAAGGTCCTGAGTTCGATTCCCAGCTCGGAAATTTCTATGTGGAGTTTGCATGTTCTCCCTGTGCTTGTATGGGTTTTCTTTGGGTACTCCGGGTTCCTCCCACAGTCCAAAGACATGCGTAGTAGGTTAATTGACTGTTCCAAATCAACCTTAGGTGTGAGTGTGAATGGTTGTTTGTGTTAGCTCTGTGACAGTCTGGTGAGTTGTTCAAAGTGTACCCTGCTTTCACCTAGAATCGGCTGAGATGGGCACCAGCTTCCCCGCGACCTTAATTAGGATAAAGCACCTTAGAGAATGAATAAATGACTGCATGTGTAAAATCCAACCTCAGAGAGAGGGAGAGAGAGAGAGAGAGAGAGAGAGAGAGAGAGAGAGAGAGAGAGAGAGAGATGCATATAGAGATATTAAAATTCAATTCTTCAAAAAAGGTGTATGTATGAGCGAGAAATACTGGGGCTTATTGCTTACTGTATCACATTGTTTAACTTCCTACGAAGTGTGTGTGTGTGTGTGTGTGTGTGTGTGTGTAAATAATTATAGATCACTACACACACGCACACACACACACACACACACGCACACACACACACACACACACACACACACACACACACACACACACACCTTAAAAAAAACAAAAAAGCTTCTAAAGAATCTTCCCAACAATGTGTGTTATAAATGGGCCGTGCTGCGTGGGAGCAGAACAGACACTCCATCTCCACTGTTTTCAAAACAGAGCCCAATTATTATTGATCCTGCTCTCTTACGCGTCTCAATTTCATTTTTCACTCCGTCCTCACCAATGAAAGAAACGCTAACGTGAATACAAATAGAGAAAACATTGTGAATAGGCTGCGTTTAGAAGAAGAAGAAGAAGAAGAAGAAGAAGAAGAAGAAGAAGAAGAAGAAGAAAGGGTTGTGCCTTTAAAAACATGGTGATATGAGAAAGGAGAATAAATCACAGATAATCCTCCCTGACCCATCACGCACCATGGTCCTCTAATGCACACAAGACTGCAGTCTGGGGACGAGTTAATTGAGAGTGTGCAGTGTGTGAGGAACATGACTGAGAATGCTACAGCATGGATAAAGACATACGGTGCTTAGAGAGATGCGCTGGAGACAGGATCTAACAGAATTAGCCCTTGTTATGATTTGCCAGGGCCACTGATCGGATTAGTAGGTAGCTCTCATCCTCAGTAGTCATTTCTGGAATTTGAAAATACTTCAGCATCAACTCAATTCTGTAGTGGCTAGCATCGAATAAAAAGGTAATGTCAGTGCAAAGCCAGATATTTATCGAAGATTACAGAAAGCCTTTCATCTCTGGATAAACTTTTCCTGCCTCAGACCGGGTCTTTAATTCTAAATATCAAACCAATGTAGCTGCTAATCAACAACAAGGTTGTTTATTAATACAGCTCAACAACTATAGCATCCCACTGCTAGTCAGTATTGGTGAAGAATGCTGAATGAGTTAGCGATGAGTAAAACTGTGCTAAAGGTTTTATAGTGTAAATTCTTGTTTGGTATTCCTGATAATGACTAGATGAAGGAATGTTGTACATCTAAACCTAAAATGCTGGAAGAAAGAAAAGACATTCCGTGAGCCGAACATTGAGAAATCGTAATGTTATTATAAGAAAAACATTCTGAGTGAATCAGACGACCACTGATGAACATGACATATCCATTGTAACACGGTTTTGGAGACAAAGTCAGAGAGGCTAGATTGAGATGGTTTGGACATGTACAGAGGAGGGATAGCGAGTATATTGGTAGTAGGATGCTGAGGTTGGAAGTACCAGGCAGAAGGCCTAGAGGAAGACCAAAGAGGAGATTTATGGATGTGATGAAGGAGGACATGAAGGCAGTTGGTGTAAGAGAAGAAGATGCACAGGATAGGGTGAGATGGAAGCAGATTATTTGCTGTGGAGACCCCTGAAGGGAACATCCGAAACGAAAAGAAGACGGCCATGAGTTGCTGCATGGTATCACACAACAGACCAAGGAGATGGATCTGATGTCAAAAATGAACAAACAAACCTTTGGTCCTTGGTGGAATTTATTCATCACTCAACAGGTGAGGCTCATAAGACATGGCCGCATCTGTCCCAGAAATTTGTCCTGTTGTTTAATGTAAGCAACAAATAATATACATCTGGAAAGCAATCTGTCAGGTCAGAGATCACTGTGCTACTGGTAACAGTGTAACCCAATAGAACCTGCCACATTGGTTGGGTGGTTGAGGACTAAATCTGCTCTCCCACCAGATTTTACTTGGTGAGAAGGGTGCCATGACACCCAGCAGAACAAAATGTAAGACCTGTCAAAAGGCAGTTGAGCTCTAGGTGGGCTAATGTCTATCATGCAAATCTTGGTGGAGGAGTCGTGAGCGACCAAATTTTCATTATCACATTGTAAAGGCAGTTAGAATATTGGCTCGGCTGTGGCCGACATAGTAATAGTAGTACTAATGGTAGTAGAGAAGTAGAGTAGCACCAAATAATTCACATATATGTTTGAGTTTTTGGGCTTCGCACATGCATTTCGATGGCGGTATTAAAGAGCAATTAATCAGTGAATTAATCAGTATCATACTGCACTTAACGTGGTGTGTTCCTCAAGCTTTTATTAACTACCAAAATGGCAGTCTTTTCTATTCAAGTGGAAAATTAACACACGGCACTGTGTACTATACATATCATCAAGGAAACTTCAAGGTCTTATTGCAGAAAAATCTATTCCATTTCCAAAACACACACACACACACACACACACACACACACACACACACACACACACACACAAACGTACAGACTACAGATCTTATCTTCTTCAATTTTATTACCTCTCACATCCTAATCTTTGCCGGAGATGCATTTTCCCCTTCGAATATGAAATGACAGCGGCTGCCAGCATCACCTGTGTACCCCTCATGCGTCTCCGTGAGTAGCGGTGTAGCGGAGAATCAAATTGAAATCCTTCATCACAAATTTGGTCTTAAAGCAAAGCAAGCACATGGGTTTCCTCTGGAATCGGTCAGTCAGTTTCTCTTTTAATAGGAAATTCTTTTTTCCTGGTCAACTTGACAAATATTTTTATAAACTCATGTTTACGGAAAGCTGAGCTACCCCAACTCTACCGCAATCATCCGTTCATTCTTTCATTCTCTTAGCCGCGAAATCCTAATCAGGGTCGCTTGGAGACTGGTGCCTATCTCCACTGAATCTTGGCAAGGAGAGGGTACACCCTGGGGCAGCTTTCCAGGTTGCCTCAGACAAGCAAACATTAGGTTAGGTGAAGGATAACCGGGAATCCTGGTGTAAAGGTGTCCCAAGTTGGTGGCACTCCACTCAATTGACAAGTGATGATGTCACAGAGAATTTCAGTGATAACAACTGAGAGCTATTGTTGATGAGGTCATCATAAAAGGTGTTAGTCATGTGACACTGACGTCCTGACAGAGAGACAAAGAATGACAGAAAGACATAGACTCTGGTCTCTGATAGAGTTACATGGGCTCCGGACCCCACCCTGGGACAAAAATGAGTGACCCCATATGATTCATGGCAGTAAGAACCTCACTCACTTTCTCACTCATTTGATAAACCACTTAATCATACTATCTAGGGCTGCAGGGAGGCGGAGTCCAAGGCATCATACACCCTAAACAGCATACCAGGCCATCAAAGGGTTAACACTTACACAACCATTCACAATGTTTCACTCACTACGGAGTGCAATTTGGAAACATCAGTTAGTCCAATGCACGTGGCCTTAGGAATGTTTGGAGGAAACCGGATTGCACAGAGGAAACTGACTCAAGCCACAGGGAGGACATGCAATCTTCACATGGAACCACCCACGCCTGGGACTTGAAACGAGAACCTTCTTGCTATGATGTGGACGTTCCAAACAGTAATAACCTTTAAATCATAAATCATCAATCCACCCTTAGGCTAAGGGGGCAGATGTATTACACAGTTCATAAAGAAAGAGTACAGGCTGTGTTGAACTCATTGGGCACCAGTTACATCCTGATGAAAGTAATGTCATCTGCAGCGATGGTGTAACAACAATAATTGTGACCGAAAGACATCCGGGACCAATGAGATGATAATGGACTTGAGGAGATCAAAACAAACTGAGGACTCTGTCCTCTACATTGATGGAGTGGCGGTAGAGAGGGTGGAGTGCTACAAGTTTCTTGGAGTCAACATCTCTGAATACTTCACCTGGACCACAATCATCGTCCACCAGGTGGGGAAATCACAACAAAGGATGTACTTCCTCAGGAAGCTCGGACAAGCCTGTCTACCCTGGCCCCTACTGATGAACTTTTACCGTTCTGCCATAGAAAGCCTCCTGCTGTAGGGTGTGGTTCAGCAGTTGTACTGCAGAGGACAATAAGGTCTTACAGTGGGTGATGAGGATGAAAGAGCAGGTGATTGGAACTACACTACCACCCTCAGGGACATTTACACTGACTGCCTTCAGAGGAGAGTCAATGGAATTATCAGGGACCCCACACACCTTGGACACGCCCTTTTTTCCCCTCTCCCATCGGGAAAAAGGTACAGGACACCAGGAACAAAACCCAAAAGACCAACCACCACCATCATCCCAGGGACATTTACACTGACTGCCTTCAGAGGAGAGTCAATGGAATTATCAGGGACCCCACACACCCTGGACATGCCCTTTTTCCCCCTCTCCCATCGGGAAAAAGGTACAGGACACCAGAAACTAAACCCAAAAGACCAACCACCACCATCATCCCATACGCAGACTATGCAATACACATGTTTAATTACAATATTCATGTTTAGATCAGGTCTTGAACAACATATTGCATTGTAGCACAGTGTACCTTATGATTCCTCTTACACTTGCTTACACTATGCATGTCATGCACCTCTTGTTTATGTCTGTAAATGTGTGGATATGTAGATATCTGTATATGTGCCTATATGTGTACATAGGCTTGTAGATACGTCGGACCTAGTGTAGTTCCTAAGTGATCTTTTGTGCACTTTCATATTATAATTGCTGCTAAACTTGGAGCTCATGAACTAATTTTCATTGTTCATGCTACAGTTGATAATAAAGATCTGTTATCTTCATCTTATATCTGATAGAGCGTAAATGTTTGTGGGTTGGACATCCCAGAATGATAGAAGCATCACAAAGCATATAGGTCATTCTTTAGGTGATGATGACATTATCTTGACAGAGACTCAAATAAATAAAAAGGCAGGGGGGACATTGAATCAGGAACCAATAAGAACATTGCGACGTGACCTACACTGAACCATTAGATGGGACATTCCACAATGAACCCCGGGGAATGGCAGATAATATATGGATTCATTCAATTCATCCATTCATTTTCAATTTCAATTTTGGAGTAATTAATCTTAATTAGGATCACAGAGAGGCTGGAGCCCATCTCAGCCAACTTTGGGTGAGGGTGGGGAAACACCCTCTACAGCTTGTCAGGTGTGGAGGCAGTGAATATAGTAAAGCATAAAATCAGGAAATCATAACAACGATCAACATCTACAATAGGCTTTCGACATTCGCAGGGGTTCGGTTCCGAGCCCTCCCGCGAATCGAGATAATGTGCAAGTTCTGTCCCCGGAAGTAAAACCCCATGTATGAAGTCACATGCGCGAATGGGCAGCTGGAAGTAAAATACTATGTATCTATTACATGCGCTAAAATATGCTTCTTAAACACATTCTATAGACAGTCTTACTCATTAATACAGTATTAATGTAGTAAAATATAGTAATGATTAAGAAAAACTTTTCCGTGATCTTGTTCTTTCGGTCATTACCCAAAGCTCGTGACCATAGGTGAGGGTCAGAATGCCCCCTGGACGCCTCCCTGGTGTGGTGTCTCGGGCATGTCCAACTGGGAAGAGACCCCGGGGTCGACCTAGAACACGCTGGAGGGAGTATGTCTCTCGGCTTGTCTGGGACCGCCTCGGTATCCCCCCGGGAGAGTTGGAGGAAGTGGCTCGGGAGAGGGACATCTGGACCTCTTTGCTGAGGTTGCTGCCCCCGCGACCCTGGACTAAGCGGAAGATGATGATGATGATGATGATGATGATGATGATGATGATGATGATGATGATGATGATGATGAAAAACTTTTCAATGTTTACTCTTATTTTTATTGATGATAAAATATAAACATTATACAACATACACTGTTGTAAAGCACTCGTTTTAAAGTCTTTTTCAATTATTATTCCAGGACAGTACCTAAGTTAATTTTGAGAATGTTTGTGGGTGAGATTTTATGTTCTGTAGCATGTTTAACAAATGATACCAAAAGGATAAACTTTATTACACTTCATGTCCTTTTACATTGAACTTGGAGTGAGGTCTTGGAGTGACGTCTCCAAGATGGTGCTACCTAGAGGGCAACGTCGCGGAGTTCTCAGAGTCAAATTGTTTCTTTGTTTGTTTTATTTGTTTGTTCATGTTTTGCACTATGCTCATCTATGATCGGTCGACCCTACTACAGCTATGAGCAGCTTCAGCTTCAGGAAACTAAGCACACAACAACTTCTATCGTGAGCTATGCTATGCTATGGTAGCTCAATGCTAACCGCCCAGGCGGAGTTCTCAGAGGCTTGGTTAGCACTTCAGGCCATACTGCTTGAAAATGTTCAGTCCCTGCAAAACAAGATGGATGAGCTTCATGCTCAGATTGCAGAGCAGAGGGATCTACAGGACTGTGTTTCTGTGAAACATGGCTCAAGGAGAGTAGACCCGATAAGGCGATTATACCATCCGGCTACACGGCCTTCATCCCCTGCAATCCCAAGCACCAGAGTCGTCGTTCAGCCCCTTCCCTCCTGGGCTTATTGCTAGCTGGGATGCGGCTTGCATTGAGCTGCCTACCATAGCATGTTAGCTCTGATAATAGCATGTTAGCTCTGCTAATAGCATATTATCTCTACTTAGTTATACATGCCAGAAGATACTCTGATCTTATAGCTGTAGCAGAGTCGACCAGTCGCAGACAAGCATAGTGCAAAACATGAACAAACAAACAGCAAATAAAACAAATTAAAACAAACAACGAAACAATTTGACTCTGAGAACTCTGCGACATCACCCTCTGGGCAGTGCCATCTTGGAGACGTCACTCCAACTTCAATGTAAAAGGACATGAAGAGTACTGTAATAAAGTTTATCTTTTTGGTATCGTTTGTTAAACATGCTACAGAACATAAAATCTCACGCATAAACGAACTTAGGTACTGTACTGGAATAATAATTGAAAAATATTTTAATACAACAGTTCAGAGAAAACCGTCGTTTCTCAGGAGAAAGTCTTATTTCTTAAGAAGAGACATCAAGCGTTTTTATCGCTCAGCCAGAGAAGACACACAGCATTTAAGTGGTATAGAGCTTAACTGGTAAATAAAACACACACAAAAAAAGAGACTCATTGACAACTTGTGCGCGAATGAAGGAAAAGGGATGGGACAACAGCTCAACCAATCAGGAGAAAAGAGAACAGCCATTGGCTGAATTTGAATCACGTGCCGGTTGCAAAACCAAGAATAGTAAAGGCCACTGTATTTATCTATCTATCTATCTATCTATCTATCTATCTATCTATATATATATATATATATATATATATATATATATATATATATATATATATATAACAAAAATAAAAGGACAGGACAAAGACTTTCTATTGAAACTCCATTTATCACTACAGATCTGTTTCGAAGGGTGGTGAAACCATCCTCTCTCTTCAGGTGATTATAGAAGAATATATATATCTCATCTCATCTTCTTCCGCTTAGTCCGGGGTCGGGTCGCGGGGGCAGCAACCTTAGCAAAGAGGTCCAGACATCCCTCTCCCGAGCCACTTCCTCCAACTCTCCCGGGGGGACACCGAGGCGGTCCCAGACAAGCCGAGAGACATAGTCCCTCCAGCGTGTTCTAGGTCGACCCCGGGGTCTCTTCCCGGTTAGACATGCCCGAAACACCACACCAGGGAGGCGTCCGGGGGGGATTCTAACCAGATGCCCGAGCCACCTCAACTGGCCCCTCTCAATGCGGAGGAGCAGCGGATCTACTCCGAGCTCTCCCCGGATGGCGGAGCTTCTCACCCTATCTCTAAGGGAGAACCCCGCCACCCGGCGAAGAAAGCTCATTTCAGCTGCTTGTATCCGTGATCTTGTTCTTTCGGTCATTACCCAAAGCTCGTGACCATAGGTGAGGGTTGGAACGTAGATCGACTGGTAAATTGAGAGCTTCGCCTTGCGGCTCAGCTCCTTTTTCACCACGACAGACCTGTACATGCACCGCTTAACAGCAGAGGCTGCAGCGATCCGTCTGTCGATCTCTCGCTCCATCCTTCCCTCACTCGTAAACAAGACCCCAAGATACTTAAACTCCTCCACTTGGGGCAGGACCTCATCCCCGACCCAGAGGGTGCATTCCACCATTGTCCGACTGAGAACCATGGCCTCGGACTTGGAGGGACTGAGCTTCATCCCGGCTGCTTCGCACTCAGCTGCGAATCGCTCCAATGAGAGCTGGAGGGCCCGACTTGATGAAGCCAAAAGGACAACATCATCCGCAAAAAGCAGAGATGATATCCGATGGCCACCGAACCAGAACCCCTCATCGCCTCGACTGCGCCTAGAAATTCTGTCCATAAAAATTATAAACAGAATCGGTGACAAAGGACAGCCTTGGCGGACTCCAACTCCCACCGGAAACGAGTCCGAGCTGCTGTTACCAATATGGACCAAACTCTGGCTCCGGTGATACAGCGACCGAATAGCTCGTAGCAACAGATCCGGAACGCCGTACTCTCGGAGCACGCCCCACAAGATCTTTCGAGGGACACAGTTGAAAGCCTTCTCCAAATCCACAAAGCACATGTGGACAGATTGGGCAAACTCCCATGCCCCCTCCAGAATCCTGTGGAGCGTATAGAGTTGGTCAAGAGTGCTGCGGCCAGGACGAAAACCACATTGTTCCTCCTGAATCCGAGGTTCGACTATCGGTCGGATCCTCCTCTCTAGTACCCCTGCATAGACTTTACCAGGTAGGCTGAAGAGTGTAATTCCCCGATAATTGGAACACACCCTCTAGTCCCCCTTCTTAAAAATTGGGACCACCACCCCAGTTTGCCAATCCAGAGGTACAGCCCCCGATGACCACGCGATGTTGCAGAGACGTGTCAACCAAGACAGTCCTACAACATCCAGAGTCCTGAGGTATTCCGGGCGGATCTCGTCCAACCCCGGAGCTCGACCACCGAGGAGCTTTTTGACAACCTCAGTGACCTCCACTCCAGTGATGGGCGGACCCTCACCCGAACCCCCAGGGTCTTCCTCTTCCACGGAGGGCGTGTTGGTGGGATTGAGAAGGTCCTCAAAGTATTCCCTCCACCTCTCAACAACATCCCCAGTCAAGGTAAGCAGCTCCCCACCTCCACCGTAAACAGTGTTTGTGAAGAACTGCCTCCCCCTCCTGAGGCGTCGGATGGTGGCCCAGAACCTTTTTGAGGCCAACCAATAATCACTCTCCAGGCCCTCACCGAACTCCTCCCACGCCCGAGATTTTGCATCTGCGACAGCCTCGGCTGCAGCACGTTTGGCCTGCCGGTACCGTTTGCTGCCTCAGGAGTCCCACAGGCTAATAAAACCCGATAGGCCTCCTTCTTCACCTGGACGGCCCCTTCACAGCAGGTGTCCACCACCGGGTTCGGGATTACCGCCACGACAAGCACCGGCGACCTTACGGCCACAGCTATGGGCTGCCGCCTCAGCAATGGAGGCACGAAACATGGCCCATTCAGATTCCATGTCCCCGCCTCCTCCGAACGTGGTTGTAGCTCTGCCGGAGGTGGGAGTTAAAGGCCTCTCGGACAGGGGGCTCCGCCAAACGTTCCCAGCAGACCCTGATTACACGCTTGGGCCTGCCAGGTCTGGAAGGCAACCTCCCACACCACCGAAGCCAACTCACCGCCAGGTAGTGATCGGTAGACAGCTCAGCTCCTCTCTTCACCCGAGTGTCCAGAACATATGGTCGCAAGTCCGATGACACGACTACAAAGTCAATCATCGAACTGCGACCTAGGGTGTCCTGGTGCCAAGTGCACTTATGGACACCCTTATGTTCGAACATGGTGTTCGTGATAGACAAACTATGACGAGCACAGAAGTCCAACAACGACACACCATTCGGATTCAGACTGGAGAGGCCGTACCTACCGATCACACCCTTACAGGTCACACTATCGTTGCCCACATGGGCGTTGAAGTCTCCCAAGACAACGAGCGAGTCTCCCGAGGGAGCGTTCTCCAACACCCCCCCCCAAAGACTCTAAAAAGGGTGGGTACTCTGAACTGTCATTTGGTGCATAAGCTACCCTTTCGTCAACCGGGGAGAACCCCAACATTTGGGCACCGAGACGGGGGGCAACAAGAATACCCACACCGGCTCGCCGCCTCTCCCCATGAGCAACTCCAGAATAGAAGAAGGTCCAGCCTCTTTCGAGATGGATGGTTCCAGAGCCCAAGCTATGCGTTGAGGTGAGCCCGACTATATCTAGTCGGTATCTCTCCACCTCACGCACCAAATCAGGCTCCTTTCCCGCCAGAGAGGTGACATTCCATGTCCCGAAAGTCAGAGTAAGCAGCCGAGGATCAGTCCGACAGAACCCATGCCTTTGGCTGCCACCCAACTCACACTGCACCCGACCCCTAAAACTCCTCCCACGGGTGGTGGGTCCATGGGAGGGCGGACCCATGTCTCCTTTTCGGGCTGGGCCCGGCCAGGCTCCATGGGCATAAGCCCGACCACCAGGCGCTCGCCTTCGAGCCCCTCCCCTGGGCCTGGCTCCAGGAGGGAACCCCGGCGACCCGTGTCCGGGCAAGGGAGACTGATTCCTGTGTTGTTTTCTCATGTCTTAGGGGTCTGTTTTGAATCGCACTTTGTCTGGACCTTCACCCCGGACCTGTTTGCCTTGGGTGACCCTACCAGGGGCATTTGCCCCCGACAACATAGCTCCTAGGATCATTAGGTCACGCAAACCTCTCCACCACGATAAGGTGGCGATTCGAGGAGGGGAGAATATATATATATATATATATATATATATATATATATATATATATATATATATATATATATATATATATATATATATATATATATATATATAAAAGGACAGGACAGGACAAAGACTTTCTATTGAAACTTTCTTTCAATTCAGAAAGATTCTTCTATAATCACCTGATGAGAGAGGATGGTTTCACCACCCCTCGAAACAGATCTGTAGTGATAAATGGAGTTTCAATAGAAAGTCTTTGTCCTGTCCTTTTATTTTTGTTTTATTTGCTCTACCAAAAAGTATTGAGCACTCTCCTACGGAAGGGTCTACTCAGAAAATCCTCTCTCTCTCTCTCTCTCTCTCTCTATATATATATATATATATATATATATATATATATATATATATATATATACATACAGTCAGCCCCCTACTTACGAAACCTTCTGCATACGACAACTTCAGGTTACGAAAACATTTTCCGAAGTTTTCATCCTGTTTTGGCGAAACACCCTCTTTTTATGAAAAACGCCAAACGCGCCATTCAAAATTCAAACCATGCGCGAGTTGCTCTCTCATTGCCTGTCTCCCAACATCCCACTCTGCTAGCCTCCCATTGGCCAGGAGGCAGCTGATCTGTACCCATACTTCCTGTACCCATACTTCCTGTTTGTCCCACGTGTGAGAGAAGAGTTCAAAAGGAATGTTGGCTCGTGAATTCTTAAGAGATCATTGCAGTGTTATATTTCGTTATCCATCATGGACTCGGAAAATACTGAAAAGCAGAAATACAGTGACAAAGGCAATTATTTCAACATGATATTGAAGCAGAAGGAGCATGGAAACAGAGTGCTCCGTGGGACAAGACCTCCGATCTCGCAAGGAAACAAGTTAATATTGAATCAGGACCTCTGATCTTTCAAACAGGTACTGTAATTCCACTTTAAATACAACATCCCCTCCATTTAAACATTTAAATGGAATTTACACACCAGAGAGTTTTGTATGTGTGTGTGTGTGAGAGAGAGAGAGAGAGAGGGAGAGAGAGGGAGAGAGAGAGAGAGAGAGAGAGAGAGAGAGAGAGAGAGAGAGAGAGACACACACACACACACACACACACATATACATATATATATATATATACACACACACACACACACACACACACACACATATATATATATATATATATATATATATATATATATATATATATATATATATATATATATATATATATATATATATATATATATATATTATATACATACAGTCGGCCCTTGACTATCCTTGAGTATTCTCGCACTTGATACAAATGACTGTCCTCCTTCCTGCGGATTGGTTGAGGTGATGTAATGCCCCTTTTTCCTTATTCCCGCACAAGTTGGCAATGAGCCTTTTTTAGTGTGTTTTAATTACCAGTTAAGTTCTATGATGTCACTCAAACACCTGCTCAGCACCAGAAAAAGATAATGAGGTTGTATGTCTCTTCTGAAGAAATAAGACTTTCTCCGGAAGAAACGACAATTTCCTCTGAAGTCATGTCATTGCTAAAGAGGAATAATCATCTGAACTGTTGTAAAACACTCCACCAATAAAGTCTTTTTTAATTATTATTGCAGTGCATGACCTAAGGTAATGCTTAAAATGTTTGTGTGTTATATTTAATTTACTTTGGTGTAGCATGTTTTTCATTTTGTTTTGTTTATCCAATTTATTACATTTCTTGTTCTTTTATGTCCTTTTTGTTATGGTCTCTGTGTAGCACATACCTGAATTCACTATTCTCATTTACTCCCAATAAACAAAAGCACGCTCACCTCTGCGCCAGAGGATTAACTCACATCAACATCACCGCTTCTTTGGTATGTAACGCCTCTTACACTATCACTCTAAAATTCTGTTTTGTACTCTGGCTCCGGCTGGGGGGCGTGGCTGAGCTGCTTGGACTTAATGCAGTTAATACCTGAATTCAGTCATCTCATGCCTTATGCAATACGTTCCTCTAGTGGGCATTTTTGAAAACGACAGTGCTGTATATTTATAAAGAGAATGCATTGAAGCTGTTTTTATGCGTATACTGTATAATGTTTATATTTTATCATCGATAAATATAACAGTAAAAATCGAAAGGTTTTTCTTAATCATTGCTACATTTTACTACATTAATACTGAATTAATGAGTAAGACTGTCTATAGAATGTGTTTAAGAAGCATATTTTAGCGCATGTAATAGATACATAGTATTTTACTTCCGGCTGCTCATTCGCGCACGTGACGTGATACATGGGGTTTTACTTCCGGGTACAGAATTCGCAGATTATCTCGATTCGCGGGAGGGCCCGGAACCGAACCCCCGCGAATGTCAAGGGGCTTACTGTATATATATATATATATATATATATATTCTCTTGTCCTGTCACAATCAGTTTAAAATGTCAATGCCAGCCTGACAAAATACCATTTAAAGGCCACAAGTTCCAAGTGTTATTTGTTAAAGGTGTTTAAAATACTGTCTCAGTTTTAAAATGTGAAAACCCCAAATAACCGTCATGTTTCATTAACAGTGCTGTTTGAACCGCTCCAGTTACCTCCTTCAGATTACAAGAACCTGCAGATCTGATTTCACCAGTGTGTGACCTCTGCTTGTTCCTGCTCCTCTCTCAATCAGCCACTCCATGCCAAAAGATTAATCACCTTACTAAATTGAACAGGCTGGAAAACCACAGCCACTTTGTCGTGACAGACCACCCCCCCACCTCCCCATGCAATCCCCAGAAAGACTTGGCAGCTGCATCTCGTTTCACGTTTCACGTTATCCGAGAGCCGGCTCAAATAATCGGCTGATTAAAACCGAGCTTCTCCAGGAATATGAGAGAGTTCTTGTAATCGAAAAATCACTTCCAAAACTTTCATCTGCAATTTAAATCTGCATGTGAAAGGTCTCTGAAGAAATCTCCCGCATTTAAGTCATCAATGGGCAAATTACAACAGGCCTGTCAAGAAGGATGTGCAATTTTCACCAAGGAAACGTATAATTTTATTCATAGTGTCTGGACCAAAAGATCTCCCTCCTTTTAAAACTCCAGTGACATGATAACATTGCACTTCTCTTAAAAGGTCACTTGATACAGGATGGGCTCCTTCCTTCAGATCTCTGGCACAATGCCTTAATAGGAGCATATGCTCAATGTTCAGAGGGTCGTATTACAAACGTAGTTGAGTCTTCAGCTGGTGTAGTCTCATGAAAACACTTATCATAGCTCCTTGCAATGGGACTCTTGAAATGCCCCGCTGTGTCTGTGAGAACTTAATGGTCCGAGTTCTAATTGGGAATGAAGTACGGCTCAGAGTTTCTTTGGAGCTGAGTAGTGAGCCAGACAATAACTGAATAAAAGATGACATTTGAACCTTTCATTGCATTGAAATACTTCAAAGAAGCACTTGGTAATAAAACTCAGAAATAAGGTTTGCTGTTGTACCCAGGTGTGATTTGCTCCAAGGCAAAATTATTGTGTTTATCATTAATTTTGTTAGTTTTCTGAACCATTTAATCCTAGTTAGGGTTGCAGTGAGGCTGAAGCCCATCTCAGCCAACTTTGGGTGAGGGTAAACAGCTCGCCAGGCCATCTGGGTGCGCATTTGCCATTCATAAATGGGGAAGCCAGTGCCAAATCCAGCTGACTCTGGGAGAAAGGAGGGATGCACCCTGAATAGCTTTCATGTCCATCCATGGATAAATTATTATTATTATTATTATTATTATTATTATTATTATTATTATTATTATTATTATTATTGTTGTTGTTGTTGTTGTTATTACGACTACTACTACTACTACTACTGCTGTGGTGTGTTATTGTGGTGTGTGCCAGGCCATCACAGGGCCAACACTCACACAACCAATCACACTCACAGCAATTGGCTCTTCGGATTTTGATTTGTTTGGATTCTGAATCCGGTTTTCCCATTACAAATAATGTAAATGGTCTTAATACATTTCGTCGTTTTTTGAACACAAGTTAACAGTACCATAACTCATACCATATGTCTGAAAAATTAAGTGAAAAAAAACTATTGAATACAGTACACTCTGTTATGGTTTGTGTTGTGAGAGACTCTTTAACTTACTGTGGTTTTGTATTTTAGTGTGTTATGGTCTCTCACAAAAGAGTTGCGCATTGAAATAAGCATTGGAGAGGAGCATGGCTGTCACAAATGGGTTGGAGTGCGAAACAAAAAATACTGATTCCATTTAATCACAGGCTATAAAGAGTAGCACCGCTCTTCCTGGTGCTATAAGATTGTCCCTCTTCCCCTGTGATCTCTCTGGCTCTCAGCTCCATGCTCTACCAGTTCTTGCTTTAGTTTGATTTCTGTGTTTTTCTGCATCTCAATGACAGTGACTACGATTTCATCTATGTCCGTTTATTCGTTTCATCTATGAAAATGGGTGCGCTTTATTGTTCACATGGAAGGCACTACAGCATGGGCACTAGAGCACTAGAAACACGGAAATCAAACTAAAGGGGGAACTGGTGCACAGTGGGTGACTTCAACCACGCAAGCCTCAAGTCAATGCTTCCCAAATTCAACCAGCATGCTTCTGTTTACTGCATGATTATGTTACATGGCAACCTCCTTTCCCCACTTGGGTCAGTCTGATCACCTCTCTGTTTCTCACCCCCAAGTACACACCACTCGTGTGAAGCTATCTGTGAAGACCATTAAGATTTTGCCTGCAGGAAAGAAAGATCATCACGTACTCAAATCAGAAGCCACGGATAAACAGGGAAGTACAACCAGGGCAGACCTGAAGAAGGGTAGAGGAACATTTCTTCAATTCTAACTATAAGCAGAGCAACCACCCCCACCACCATGAACATGTACTTCCTCAGTGAGCTGAATGACTTTTATGCTCATTTTGACAAGGACAACAAGGATAAGGCCATAAAGACCAAGCCATAAAATGACCTCCAAACCCTTAAACTTTCCTCTAAAAAGATCCAGAATCTACTGTGCCAAATTGACACATGTAAGGCTGCTAGCCCTGACGAAATTTCCCGGGCATGTGCTCAGACCTCAATATTAGCAGCTCACAGGGACCTTCACAGACATATTCAACCTATCTCTCACCCAAGCAACAGTACCAGCATGCTTTAAGAATGCGTCTATAGTGCCAGTGCCAAAACACTCTTCTCCAATGTGTCTGAATAACCTACCATCCTATTGCACTATCACCCATTGTAATGAAGTACTTTGAGTGACTGGTCCTGACACATCTCAAGCAATGTTTGCCTCCCACACATGACCCATATCAATTTGCATACCAAAGCAACAGGAATACAGCAGATGCTGTTTCCACAGTGCTACATTGTTTAATCACACCTCGACAAAACAAAAAAGTATGCAAGAAACTGTTTGTTGACTTCAGCTCAGCATTTAACACAATCATTCCCTCCAAGTTAACCTTGGAACTTCGAGGTCTTGGAATCAATATCTCTCTCTACAACTGGATCATGGATTTTATAACCAACAGACCATCAAGTCAGTTCACAACTGTTCCTCCACATCACACTCAACACTGGTGCACCTCAGGGCTGTATGCAGAGTCAGTTCCTCTACTCCCTATTCACCCATAACTGTAGGCCTTTCTATGGATCCAACTCCATCATAAAGTGAGCAGTTGACACCACGGTGATTGGACTCATCAGTGACAATGATGACTCTGTCTACAGTGCGGAGATAAAGCACTGAGTGCTTGATGTGCTGACAACAACCTGCTCCTGAACACCAGCAAAACCAAGAAGCTCATTGTGGACTTTGGGAAGGAAAAGGAGGACACTCATGACCCTATTTATATCAATGGCATTACTGTTGAATGTGTCTCCAGCTTCAAATTTCTGGGGATCCACATCTCAGAGAACCTGTTCTGATCAACCAACACCTCCAGCCTGATCAAAAAGGCCAAACAGCACCTGTTCTTCTTGCGGACACTGAACAAAAACCACATGTCTGCTGACATATTGGGTAATTTCTACCGCTGCACAATTCTGACCAACTACATTACAGTCTTCTTTTTTCTCTTTCGGCTTTTTTCCCTTTCTTGGGAGTCGCCACAGTGAATCAACTGATTCGCACATTTGATTTGGCATAGATTTTTACGTCGGATGCCCTTTCTGTCACAACCCTTTAACAAGGGACAGAAACATGCTGAAGGCTTTGCAGCCTACTCTTTACGAAAGTCAGCAATGGTTCTTTTACATGCCTCTCACCATAGACAGTGAGAGACATGGCCCGCCTTTGGGGACTCGAACCCCCAACCATAGGATCGGCGATCCTGCGCCCTATCCACTAGACCACCACAGCCACACTAACTACATTACAGTCTGGAATGGGAATTGCTCTGTCATGGACTGCAAGGCACTGCAGCTGGTGGTGGAAAGTGCACAATGCACCACAGAACCTCTACTTCCTGCTATTGAGGTTGTCCACAAGAAAAGCGAGTCATCACCGGGTGCACAGCTTTCTCAGGGACTCCTCTTATCCTTCTAGCAGACTCTTTCAGATTCTCTCCTTTGAATAGCGCTTCAGGAGTCTTCAGATAAAAACCAGCAGGTTTAGAAACAGTTTATTGCCCACAGCTGCCACCCGACTGAATTCAGTCCTCTGCTGAACCTTCTCTTCCAATCCACATTACACCTCCACACTACACCACCCTCACTACACCACCCACACTACACCACCCACATTACACAACCCACACTACACAATATCAGTACTATTCGTACCAGCCATATCATTCATGCAAATGTGTCTGCTTCCACTGTTATAATTTATTCACAGTGCTCTTCTTCCACTATTGTGTATACATTCCATGGCACACTGTATGTGTATATGTAAATATAGATATTTATATCTTTACATATATATATATATATATATATATATATATATATATATACACCATTTAGTGTGCTTTAAGTTCTATCTTTTATTTCTTCTCTTCTGGTCAGGTAGGATTTTACCTTTTGTATAACTGTCCACTTGCTTCAGTTGGACTTGGTTGCTGTCAGTAATATTTTCAAGTATAGGAGTCTTAGCCAGTTCTGTAGTACTTAATCAGCTGTAGCTTCGGGCTTCCTTTAGGTGTGAATTGGGATAGTATATAGTGAAGTAACATCATATTTGTAGCGGACAGGAACATAGACCATCTCTGTTAGCATGTCCTTGAATTACTGCTCTTCAAGGAACATCTCTGTAAGCATGTCCTTGAATAGCAGTAATTCAATAATCTTCGTGGCTTTGTTGAAGTAGAACTATCATGCCTATCAGGTCCTTTGATGGGGGTTAGGCGTCACAGCCACCATGAGTCTCCACTGTCATGTGTGCATGCCACAAGATAGTTGGTAAGAGTGGTAAGAGTAAGACCGGTCTACGCATACAAAGGCTGGATCTCGCTGATTGTGCAGAAGAAATTACCAAATCGGTTCAGCGAATGAGAAGACAGACCCAGCAAAGCATCGTGGAGTGCAACTGGGGCACATTGAGACACACAGGACACTGCTGGCTGTCCACCACATCCTCACCAATCTCCAGCTGTCTCGACTATGTCATGCCAATGGAGTGAGATAAACTGGGACGAGAGAGTGAGGCTGACAATCTGCGGAACTCTCCCTCACTTAAATCCAAGTCAAGTGCAAGTCATGACTTCACCCATATAGCAGATCATCGATCTGATGTGAAGTCATGGTCATCTTTGACCTCAAAGGATGAACAACAACAATAACAACACACACCCACTCACCCACTCACTCACAAGTATATATATATATATATTTATATAATTTTCTGAGTAGATCCTGCCGTAAGAGAGTGCTCAATACTTTTTCGGAGAGCAAATATAAGTAGAAATAAACGGACAGGACAAAGACTTTCTATTGAAACTTCAGTTTTCACGACAGATCTGTGTATATATATATATATATATATATATATATAAAAACATGTACGTATACAGACACATATATATGCATATATATATAGTTACAGATTGATAGATTGATACAATCATATAAATAGTATACTTAAGGGGATGTGTTGCATAATAATGTTTTTTCCTGTGTCGGCATGAAGTTTCTTTTATTTAATGAAGACAGTTTGGGTCGGTATATAATGAGGAACTTCGGCTGTTCCCTTCAGGGGTCGCCAAGGCAAATGATCTGCCTCCATCTCACCCTATCCTCTGCATCTTCTTACTCCAACTACATCCATGTCCTCCTTCACCACATTCATACATCTTCTCTTTGATCTTCCTCTCGGCCTTCTGCCTGATAGTTCCTTCAGCATCTTCTTCTTATTATTCTTTTCCTTTCGGCTTTTCCCTTCAGGGGTCGCCACAGTGAATCATTGCCTCCATCTCACCCTATCCTTTGCATCTTCTTCTCTTATACCAGCTACCTTCATGTCCTTGTCATTCACACACATGTATTCTGTTTTACTGAGGCTAACCTTCATTCCTCTCCTTTCAAGGGCGTACCTCTCTAGATTTTCCTGCACTTGTTCTCTGCTCTCACTACAGATCACATTGTCATCTGCAAACATCGTAGTCCACGGAGATTCTTGTCTAACCTCATCTGTCAGCCTGTCCAACACCGTAGCAAACAAGAAGGGGATCAGCGCTGACCCTTGATGCAGTCCAACTTCCACCTTGAACTCTTCTGTCACACCGACAGCACACCTCACCACTGTCTTACATCTCTCATACATGTCCTGCACCACTCTAACATACTTCTCTGCCACTCCAGACTTCCTCATACAATACCACAGTTCCTCTCTCGGCCCCCTGTCATATGCTTTCTCCAGATCCACAAAGGCTAAATGCAGCTCCGTCTGACCTTCTCTGTACCTCTCTATTAACATACTCAAGGCAAACACTGCATCTCTTGGCATGAAACCAAACTGTTGTTCACAAATGCTGACCTCTGCCCTTAGTCTAGCTTCCACTATTCTTTCCCATAACTTCATCGTATGGCTCATCAACTTTATCCCTCTGTAGTTGCCATAACTCTGCACGTCTCCCTTGCTCTTAAAAATGGGCACCATCACACTTCTTCTCCATTCCTCTGGCATCCTCTCACTCTTTAAGACCTTGTTGAATGTTCTTGTCAGGAAATCAACTGCTACCTCTCCTAGACACTTCCATACCTCCACCGGTGTCTCATCAGGGCCAACTGCCTTTCCATTCTTCATCCTCTTCAATGCCCTCCTCACTTCACCCTTATTAATCTTTGCTACTTCCTGGTTCTCAAAGGTCACCTCTTCTGCTCTTTTTTCTCTCTCATTTTCCTTATTCATCAGCTCTTCAAAGGACTCTTTCCATCTTCCCAGCACACTTCTGTCATCAGTCAATACATTTCCCTCTCTGTCCTTAATCACTCAAACTTGCTGCATGTCTTCCCCATCTCTATTTCTCTGCTGTGCCAACCTGTATAAATCATTTTCTCCCTCTTTACTTTCCAACTGAGCATACAAGTCATCATACGCACTCTGTTTGGCCTTTGACACCGTTTCCTTGGCCTTACGCTGTGTCTCCCTGTACTCCTGTTTACTCTCTTCGGTCCTCTCAATGTCCCACTTCTTCTTAGCTAACCTCTTCCTTTGTACACACTCCTGTACTTCCTCATTCCACCACCAAGTTTCCTTATCTATTCTCCTTCCAGATGACACACCAAGTACTCTCTTACCTGTCTCTCTGATCACATTTGCTGTAGTTGTCCAGTCATCTGGAAGCACTTCCTGACCACCCAAAGCCTGTTTCAGCTCCTCCTTGAAGACAACACGACACTCTTCCTTTTTCAGCCTCCACCACTTAGTCTGCTCTGTCTTTGCTTTCTTCACCTTCCTCACCATCAGCATCATCCTGCACACCACCATCCTATGCTGTTTGGCAACACTCTCACCCGCTACTACTTTGCAGTCACTGACTTCCTTCAAATTACATCACCTGCACAAGATGTAGTCTACTTGTGTACTCCTACCTCCGCTTTTATAAGTCACCCGATGCTCCTGTCTCTTCTGGAAGCAAGTATTCACCACAGCCATTTCCATCCTTTTTGCAAAATCTACCAACATCTGTCCTTCTGTGTTCCTGTCCTGGATACCAAACCTGCCCATCACTTCCTCGTCTCCTCTGTTGCCTGCACCAATATGTTCATTGAAGTCTGGACCAATGACCACTCTTTCACCTCTGGGGGTACTCTGCATCATTTCATCTAACTCACTCCAGAATCTCTCCTTCTCTTCTTGCTCATATCCTGTCTGTGGGGCATCAGCACGAACAACATTGAACATCACACCTTCAATTTCTAACTTGAGACTCATCACTCTGTCTGACACTCTTTTCACTTCTAGAACATTTCTGACAAACTCCTCCTTCAAGATGACTCCTACTCCATTTCTCTTCCCATCCACACCATGATAAAACAGCTTAAATCCTGCTCCGAAGCTTCTAGCCTTGATACCTTTCCACCTGATCTCCTGAACACACAGTATGTCCACCTTCCTCCTCTGCATCATGTCAGCCAGCTCTCTACATTTTCCTGCCATAGTTCCAACAATCAAAGTCCCTAATTTCAGTCCAAGACTCATGCCTTTCCTCTTCTCTCTCTGCCTACGGACATGCCTCCCACCTCTCCTTCTTCGACATCTTAGACCAACAATAAATTTCCACCAGCACCCTGTTGGTTGACAGCACTGATGGTGGTCGTTGTTAACCCAGGCCTCGACCGATCCGGTATGACATTCTTTGTAGTGACTCGCATATTTTATTTGGAATTTGTTTTTACGCCGGATGCCCTTCCTGACGCAACCCTCAGCATTTATCCGGGCTTGGGACCGGCGTGAGGGAGAGACACTGGTTTGTGCCCCCCCCCCCCCTCATGGCTGCATTGCCCCCCCCCCCAAGGCTGCATTCAGCATCCTACTACCAATATATTCTCTATCACTCCTCGATACATGTCCAAACCACCTCAATCTACCCTCTATGACTTTGTCTCCAAAACATCTTTCATGTGCTGTCCCTCTGATGCACTCATTCCTGATCCTATCCATCCTTGTTACTCCCAAAGAGAACCTCAACATTTTCATCTCTGCTTTATCTCTGCCCCCTGCAACCTCACCGTTCCTTTTTGGTCCTTCTCGTTCACACACGTGTATTCTGTCTTACGGAGGCTAACCTTCATTCCTCTCCTAACCAGGACATACCTGCACCTCTCTAGATTTTCCTCCACTTGTTCTCTGCTCTCACTACAGATCACAATGTCATCGGCAAACATCATAGTCCATGGAGATTCTTGTTTAACCTTGTCTGGCAGCCTGTCTATCACCATAGCAAGCAAGAAGGGGCTGAGAGCTGAACCTCGATGCAGTCCCACCTCCACCTTGAACTCTCTGGCACACCGACAGCACACCTCACCACTGTCTTACATCTCTCATACATGCCCTGCACCACTCTAACATACTTCTCTGCCACTCCAGTCTTCCTCATACAATACCACAGTTCTTCTCTTGGCACCCTGTGATATGCTTTCTCCAGATCCACAAAGGCACAATGCAGCTCCCTCTGACCTTCTCTGTACTTCTCTATTACGCCTTTTACCACTCGATCACCACTGCCCCCTGCCTGCACCAACATGTCCATTGAAGTCTTGCACAATGACCACTCTTTCACCTCTTGGGTTACTCTGCATCACTTCATCTTACTACCTCCAGAATCTCTCCTCTTTTAGTTTACATCCTGTCTGTGGGGCATAAGCACTAACAACATTGAACATCACGCCTTCAATTTCTAACTTGAGACTCATCACTCTGTCTGGCAGTCTTTTCACCTCTAGAACATTCCTGACAAACCCCTCCTTCAAGTTTTACTCCTACTCCATTTCTCTTCCCATCCACACCAGGATAAAACAGCTTAAACCCTGCTCCTAAGCTTGTAGCCTTGCTACTTTTCCACCTGGTGTCCTGAACACACAGTATGTCCACCTTCCTCCTCTGCATCATGTCAGCCAGCTCTCTAGCTTTTTCTTTCATAGTTCCAACATTCAAAGCCCCTACCATCAGTCCTAGATTCACACCTTTCCTCTTCTCTTTCCATCTTTGGACACACCTCCCGCTTCTCCTTCTTCGACCAACAGTAGTCTAATTTCCACCAGCACCCTGTTGGTTAACAGCACTGATGGCGGTCGTTGTTAACCCGAGCCTTGACCGATCCGGTATGAATTTTGTTTTGATCATTTGCCTGAGAATTTTGACAGAAGTTTTACGCCGGCTGTCCTTCCTATAGCAACTATAGAAGGCATTTCTCCAGGCTTGGGACCGATGTGAGGATGAACCCTGGCTTGTGCCCCCCCTCATGGCGACATTCGTGTGTGTGTATATGTATATATATTAGGATGCCACAGACTATTATGGCATAAATAAATAAATACATAAATAAATATTTTTCAGGTCCCACCACCAAGTTTTGTTACTTTTATGAAGTGTAATATCTCCACAAAGTTTCATAGAAATGTCTAATTCCATTGTCCTATTTAGATAACAATAAACAACATTAAGCTGTTGGAAACGCTTCGATAAATTTTTTTTTTTTTGAAATTTGTGGTACATAAGTGAAATCCTGGTGAGTCGCATTCTTTGAGACTACAGTATCAGCCAAGGTGAAGTCAGCCATGGTCTTGGACTTAAACAAGAAAACAACTTGTCATCCTCGATGTTTTGTCTTCAACCATACAGTACTTCAGGAGCAGTCACCTAATTTTGTATCACAACACACCAAGCAGCTTTTTATAGCATTGAACATATCACAGAAATCCCTTATGAACAGCCCAGATACATGGAGCAGTGACAATGACTATAGTTGAAGGACAGCGGAAAGTGAGAAGTCTTAAAGTCGTCAATGATGCAGCTGAGCAAGGTGTGGCCTTGATTCTGGAATTTTCTCGCCTTTCTGTGATGCCAGAAACATTCAGCCAGACCCAAAAATGCAGGAGACAGAGTGTGATGAAAACAGAGGAGCTTTATTGTTCACAGGGAAGGCACTAGAACACGGGGAAATCGTAGTCACTGTTAGAGATGCAGAGAAAACGAAAACCATAAACTAAGGGAACTGGTCGAGCATGGAGCTGAGAACCAGGAGCCAAAGAGAGATCTCAACTAAATGGGGTAGCGAAGAGGGACAATCTAGCATCGGAAGGAACACGCTCATCTTTCAGGTATTTCAGATTGCGGAGTGAAATCAGGTGTGTGTGCTTAGCGCTCCACTGAGGTGGGACAGCCACGCCCCTGTCCAGCACCTGCATGCATAAAGAGAGAGAGAGAGAGAGAGAGAGAGAGTTAGAGCCGCCAAAATCTCTCACAACACAGAACTTAACATAATGTACTGTATTCAATAATTTTTCACTTAATTTGCAGACCTGTGGCATGAGTTACGGTACCATTAACTTCTGTTCAAAAGATGACGGAACTTTAATTAAGACCATTTACATTATTTGTAATGGGAAAAACGAATTCGGAATTCGACCAAACCGGAATTCGACCAGTTGTCACAAACAAGTTATGGTCGAGTACCATTATGATCGAGTACCAAGGTACCACTGTGTGTGTGTGTGTGTGTGTGTGTGTGTGTGTGTGTGTGTGTGTGTGTGTGTGTGTGTGTGTGTGTGTGTGTGTGTATGTGTGTGTGTGTATATCTATATATATACTTCTGAAGTTTGTGAAGATCAGAGATTATAACAAGGGATGGAGAGAGGAAGAGGAAAAATGAAGACGAGGGATGACGATGAGGGATGAAGATGAGAAATGCAGATGAGGGATGAAAATGAGGGATGAAGATCAGAGATGAAAAAGAGGGATGAAGCGGAGAGAGGAAAATGGGGAGGAAGATAAGGGATGAAGATGAGGGATGCGGACCATATCTTGCTCCAGAGAAAGAATGACTGAATTTTTTTGGCTGTTGCAGAGGTTTTTTTTTTTTTTCAGATCAGTTGCAGAAGAAGAACATGTGATCATGTGAACATGTGAAAAAGTGATCGGGTTCCAAACTGGTGCTTTGACGTGAATTACTGGCAGCAGCAGCGAAGAAACACAGCCGTGTCATCCGAATAAAGACAAGGTTTTTTAAAACACAGAGCAGTGAAATGAAAGCCAACCACAGACTGTGCGTTTCAAAATAGAATGAAGCGTATTGTTCTCGGTTTGTGTCTTTGCTTCTTTCTGAGGCAGCTGATTCTTTTTATTGGAAAAAAGACATGACCAAAGTTCAACTGTACAATAAATAAATAAATAAATAATAGAAAGTACATCTTCCACAATCCCACCATGCCAATCATGAAGTGACTCATATTGACAGCTGGTGGGTAGAGTAGCTCGCATGATGCGGAGTGATGTAGCGTGATTGTGGCACGGCATCTGGTGGACCAGCTGCCGCAGGGACTTCGTCGGACCTCCAGTCAATTATTCAGTGCACAGCATGTTGAGAACAAGTTCAGCACAGAGCCCGAGAATGTTTCCTCACTGAGGGAGACCCATCAAAGTGCACACAAGAGATCAAACCCACCACAAGCCCAAAAACCACACTGGCCAGAATTCAGGGTCCAGTCAATGTTTTAATTTACCACAACAGCTTGTTCTTTATTAGCCCCATTTTCAAGTCTAGGTGACTAGATGGGAGTCATGTGGACATTTCTTCATTTCCTGTGAATGAAATGGAAGATCTTAGACATCAATAAACTCACATTTTGAACACAGATGGGAGTTGAAAGTGTGGACTATTCCATCTATTACATAGATAGATAGATAGACAGACAGTCAGACAGGCAGATAGATAGACGGACGGAGGGATAGATGAAACATGTTTCTCATTTTGTCAAAAATCTATTTTTAATTTTAGGGTTATTGACTTCATTTTAAAATTGTTTAAGCTTTTTAAAAGTCTGCCTAGAGAAAGAATAAAAAAGTGGAAGAGAAAAAGCAAAAAAAGAGAGACAGTGAGAGTAAGACAGAGAGAAAGAAAGAGAAACAGAGTGAGCAAGACAAAGATGGAGTAAAAGCGAAAGGCAGAGATACAGAGGCAGTCTTTCTAGGCTCTCACCGAAGTCCTCCCATGCCCGAGATTTTGCATCTGCGACAGCCTCGGCTGTAGCATGTTTGGCCTGCCGGTACCTGTTTGCTGCCTCAGGAGTGCCACAGGCTAATAAAACCCGATAGGCCTCCTTTTTCAGCTGGACGGCCTCCTTCACCACCGGGTTCGGGGATTACCGCCACGACTAGCACCGACGACCTTACGGCCACAGCTATGGGCTGCCGCCTTAGAAATGGAGGCATGAAACATGGCCCATTCGGATTCCATGTCCCCCGCCTCCTCCAGGACGTGATTGTAGCTCTGCCGGAGGTGGGAGTTAAAGGCCTCTTGGACAGGGGACTCCGCCAAACATTCCCAGCAGACTCTGATTACACGCTTGGGCCTGCCAGGTCTGGAAGGCAACCTCCCCCACCACCGAAGCCAACTCACCACCAGGTAGTGATCAGTAGACAGCTCAGCTCCTCTCTTCACCCGGGTGTCCAGAACATATGGTCGCAAGTCCGATGACATGACTACAAAGTCAATCATCAAATTGCGACCTAGGGTGTCCTGGTGCCAAGTGCACTTATGGGCACACTTATGTTCAAACATGGTGTTCGTGATAGACAAACTGTGACGAGCATCGAAGTCCAACAACGAAACACCATTCGGATTAAGACTGGAGAGGCCGTACCTACCGATCACACCCTTCCAGGTCACACTATCGTTGCCCACATGGGCGTTGAAGTCTCCCAAGACAACGAGTGAGTCTCCCGTGGGAGTGTTCTCCAACACCCCCGCAAAGACTCCAAAGGGTCAGAGTAAGTAGCCGAGGATCGGTCCAACAGAACCCATGCCTTTGGCTGCCACCCAACTCACATTGCACCCGACCCCTAAAACTCCTCCCACGGGTGGTGGGTCTATGGGAGGGCGGACCCATGTCTGCTTTTCAGGCTAGGCCCGGCCAGGCTCCATGGGCATAAGCCCGACCACCAAGCGCTCGCCTTCGAGCCCCTCCCTCGGGCCTGGCTCCAGGAGGGAGCCCCAGTGACCCGTGTCCAGGCAATGGAGACTGCTTCCATTGTTTCCTCTGAGATGGCATAGGGGTCTTCTGGACTTTCACCCAGGACCTGTTTGCCTTGGGTGACCCTAGCAAGGGCATTATGCCCCCGACAACATAGCTCCTAGGATCATTAGGTCACTCAAACCCCTCCACCATGATAAGGTGGCGATTCAGGGAGGGGAAAATAAACCCATTACACACCAAAATAAATAAATGGAAAAAATAAAAAGTAAAATAATAAATAAATAAATAAATAAATAAACAACAAAAACACCCCAACCGATTTAATCCCCTTGAACTCAACAGAAAAAGTATTTCCATAATCAGAGTCAGTTCCTTTAACCCAATATTGTTGAAAACAGCAGCTTCTCCTCCTTCACAGAACACAAACCATAATTTACACACCACACTTTCTCAAAGGACTCCAAATCTTTCATCAAGCTATAATAATTGAAATCAATCATCAACCTGATCTTTATCATTTTGATTAAAATTGTTTTAATATCACTGTCCAGTGAACCCTCTATTTTTCTCCTCCTGCTCAGGTAGACGGCCATTTTTGATTGGCCCCGGAAGAAGTTCAGAAGTTCACACTTGGCCTTCTTCTTTTGTTGGTATCTAAAACCCAGAATAAAAATGTGTTTCATAAAAACCACGCTAAAAGTACAGAACAACCTCGGTAACCACATAAACAGGGACTGCAGCCTGCTGCAGTCCAGGAAACAATGAAACACCTTCTCTCTCAGGGAACAGAACGGACACCTTTCATCAACAACATGATTTAAAATGTTCACAAAACTATTAACTGTGACAGCACCATGTAAAATTCTCCACTGTAAGTCTCCAACCCTTTTAGTCAACGGTGGTCTCAGCGCTCTCAATGAGCCTCACCATGCTTTCCAGTCATCTCACCGAAGACACCCCGACAGCGGCAGAGAGCAGCGGCGTCCTCTAGCTGTGGACCACACAGGTCAAACACGTGACCCAGTGTGGTGACATGTGCCGCCGCAAACTTCTCTGCGACGGACGGCCCTACAGACTGTCGTACGTTAAAACGAGTTCCACAGACCACAGGCTCCTTTAAAGTCCAGAAGCGTGAGCCGTGTGCCTGTGTTCTGTTCTTTTTAAAAAGTCCCCAGATTTTAAAAAGGCTTTGATAAAACTCTGGAAATACTTTTAGGTCGTGTTTGCTTGAATCCATTAAAAAGAGAGAGTCCTGCAGTCTAAGGGCAGTGGTGGTCTAGTGGTATAGGGGCTGGATCACTGATCCAAAAGGTTGGGGGTTCGAGTCCCACTCTCCACAAGGTTGTCACTGCCCCCCCCAGTGCAGCTAACTGGGTTATCAAAGGCCGGCCATGTCTCCTACTGTCTATGGTGTGAGACATGTAAAAGAACCATTGCTGACTATCGTAAAGAGTAGGCTGCAAAGTCGTCAGCGTGTTTCCGCCCTGCGATGGCCTGGCGAGCTGTCGAGGGTGTACTCTGCCCTCGCCTGAAGTTGGCTGGGATGGGCACCAGCCTCCCCGTGACCCAAATTAGGATTAAGCGGTTACAGAAAATGAAGTTTCTCCTCTGCTGGCCAGATGTATAAGACCATAAGGGAGGAAAAGGACACTCTGTGGGACCCAGTGCAGCTTGTCCCAGAAACAACTGATGATCTCGGCCTGGATTTTTGCAAGAAGGGTTGAAGGGGGGTCCACGCAGGAGAGACGATGTCACAGCATGGAAGCAACCAGATTGTTAATAATTAAAATACGACCTTTAAAAGATATTTTCCGTAAAATCCATTTCCACTTTTTGAGCCTCCCTTGCACTTTCTCTAGAACGTTTTCCCAATTTTTATTTACATTTTTCCATCGCCAAGGTAGATTCCCAGGTACTTGATCCCACACTTTTTCCAGGTGAGACTGCCCGGCAGGACGAGACCTCACGACTCATCCCCCACCTACAGAGCTTCACTTTTCCCCAGTTTACCTTGGCTGATGAAATGGCACTAAAATTGTCGACAGTTTTGGTTAAAAAAATTAAAGTCTCTCTGGTTATTTACAGCAATCGTCAGCATATGTGAACAGTTTAAAAGTCGAAACACAGTTCAGGACATTAAAACCAGAGAGACCCATTCTGAGTCGGTGCAGGAGAGGCTCTATTGCAAAGGAGTACAGCATGCCCGACATGTATACCCCTATAAACAGGTACTCATCCTGGCCGCACCTCTGGATCACATCATCCAGGGCACTTAAAAACAGGACGTTTAAAAACAAAACCTTGATTTTTTTCCAGCTCTGCTGTCACTTTTAAAATATGGTCCGCCATCACATCTTCAGTGTGTACAGAAACCGGGTTAAACTCTCGGGAGAATAAAATCCCAACTCTCCCACTATTGGCACTTTGTGAATAAAAAAACACCTGTCCGTTCCATTCCCTCCTCCAGTCACCTTCATTGTTTACTGTGTCTCCTGAATAAAAACAACATTTAGTTTCTTTGCATGAATCAAACTAAAAATCGAGGATCTTTTTAAATCCTGTCTCGCTCCGTTTATATTGAGCGTGGCGATTTTAAAAGTCTCCATGCTGAAAATAAAAGAGGGGAGAGACTGAACCGTGAGAGGTAAAAACAGGTTGAGGTAAAAAAGAAAACAGATGAAAGAAAGAACATTAGTCCTCCTCAGCGAGTTGTTTTTTACACTTCGAAACCAGTTTCCTCAATCTATAAATCTCCTGTTCAGTGAAACTTGCCTGTCCGGGCTCACCTCGCTTTCTTAAATGGAGACGGACCGAGTCGATAAATAGTCTGAGGTCCGGAAAAAAGTTTTCGGCTTTAATTCTAGCCCCTTTATTGTTATGTAAAATTTTTTGGATTTTTTTCCACTGTGTATGCCGTGTCTGTGTCCATTTTTTCTGTGCTCTCGTCTTCGCTCTCAGACAAGCCCTGGGACAGACAGGTTTCCCCTTTTGAGGCTTTTTTAATTTTGTTCGAAATGCTGTTTGGCCGCCACAGCCAGTCCCGCTCCCTGCTCTGTCGGAGCATGGAAGGCGGTAGCCGACCGCTTTGCTTCATCTCCCTCTGGACACGAGCGGATAAGATGTCCTTCCATGCCGCACCTAAAACACTTCATGTTCCCCGACGTGACGTGAATTATATAGTCAATATTATCAACTTTAAATTTCAAAGCCAAGTTCAGCTCCTTGGGGCTTTTAAGAATCATCATCGTTTGCCGTCTGAAGGAAACGACATGTTTCAGGTACGGGAACTTACAATTTAATGAGATCGGATGACAAAATCTGGCCGTATCGGGACAACTCCCGCTCCAGAACCTCATTACGCACAAACGGCAGCACGTTTGAAGTAGTAACGCGTTTGGTGGGATTAACCAGCGAAAGAACGGGAGTGAAACTTCCCTGAAGCACAAGCCCGCTCTCTACAACTCGGTTTACTTTCTCCACGCTGTCCAAAAACATCACCACTGCGCTGTTCATTCCGGACGTGGATCTCACGCTTTCAAAACCGACTAATTCCCCGACAGCCAGAACACAGTCCTCTGCCGCGCAACCGATTGCCGGGACCATTTTAATGGCGTGCCGGCGAGTCAGCGTCTCCAGCCCGGAGCCAGCCAACATTTTCCCGGTGTGCTGAGCACAAGTGCTCACCTCCACCTGTGTCGCCACCACACCCACCACAGAAAAACTAAAGAGGAAAAATAAACAAAAGAGAAATAAAAGAGAAAATAGAAAAACGTGCTCGCACGCTCCTAGCACACTCACACACACTCCCAGCATGCACCGAGAGAGAGAGAGAGAGAGAGAGAGAGAGGGAGAGAGAGAGAGATATTTATGTTGGATTTCATGGGTAGTTATAAATACAGTAAAACAAAACAGCAACAATACAATACAAAGGAATGTACAATAAATTATGAATATATATTGCCTCTATCACCAGCTCCCAGATAGACTGTGTGTAATGTGTGAGATATTTCCCATTAGCACATGCACCGCGAGATTATTAGCACACGTGGCTGTTATTACATGTGGATATAAAGCCCATGTTTGCCTCTTTACTGTAGTGAATCCTGACTGTTCCGCCTCCCCGTGTGTGTGTGTGTCTGTAGAGAAGTTGTGTTATTTCTTTCTGGCTGATTTGTGGGTTTTATCACTCGGGTGAAAAGAATTTATGTATATTCCACAATAAATTACTGCGTGCCAAACTGGGTACTCGTTCCTGTGCTGTTCTGGGACAATATTTATTGCACTGGCCAATATTTCTGTATGGAAGCATTTTACTGTACAATATTTCACATGCTTTACAATTCCTTACACTCTCACTTCTCGCTCTTGATTTGGTGTTCATTTCATTGTATATTTTGCAGTATATTTGTTGATGTAATACAACAGTTTAAACATCAGGTCTAACAGCAATGCTACATGCTCCATCCTCTTAGATGATTCTGTAGCTTCATCAATCACAGGTAAAATATAAACCAGGTATTCCACCTCTCAATCCAGCATTGAGCCCCAGGGTCAGAGAGACCAGTGAGAGTTATTGCCCTCCAGATATTAATTCATCTCAATCAAGGACAAGGCTATCAAGAGAAAGAGTAAACCTTCACTCATCCCTGCTCCTCAGTTACACTGTCCCTTTTCTCTCACCAGGGCATCAATCATTAAATCAATACTATAGAGTTGTGGCTGTAAACACACAGAATAGTGATGTTGGCTGACAGCTAGATGTTGCTTGCCATGTGTGTAGGCGGTGGGGGTATTGATGAGGTACATGTAAAACATAAAGTCACAATGGCCCTTTAAGCTAAAGGAAATCTGTTGATTAACGACAAGGAGAGGTTTACATAATCGTGCACATTGTTTTACGTTTAAAAAAAAAGGTGGTCTAAAAAAGCAAAAAGATCTCTGAAAACTTAGCTTGAAAAAAAAAATCTGTTGTGAAAGCTGGAGCAAGATGATTGTTTGTTAATCTAGTTTTGTGTCACTGTAATGAGAAAATTAAAGTGGGCCTTAATCTAACCCCTGTGAGATTCCATGTGTTTTCTTTCTTTCTTTTTTTTTGTCTCTTCACTTCAGAAGTATTTATATTTGTTGCAGCTTCCGTTTCACAGAATCTCTGCGTCTGTGAATGTGAATAAGTGCCAAATATTTCATAATACCGTTTATTAGCTCCCGACAGCTATATGAATGGGTCCGTCCATCAATCTGTCCAGCACACTTTAGTTTCCGGACATTTACTTGTTGTGCACTGAAGCTGGAGCTTTCAAACTTTCCATGCTGGCTCATTACCATGAAGGCAAGGAAGAGTTTGTGTGTGAGAGTGACCTTGACCTAGTTTTCAAAGTCACAGAGGAAAAATTGTGAAACCAGGCAGCCATAGCCTAATGGTTAGGGAAGAGGCTTTGGGACATAAAAGTCACTGGTTCGGTTCCTGAACCAGCAGGAAAAACGTGTGGTTGGTTCCGGAGTGAGCTGCACCTTGCCTTCCTTCATGTTCATGACTGAAGTCCCTATAAGCAAAGGATCTAATCCTTAACTGCTCTCTGGGTGCCCCAGTGTGTGTGTGGTTTATATGAGTCTGTGTTCATTTCGGATGGGTTGAGTGCAGAAGTAAAAATTTCACTTGCAGGATTAGTAGAGCAGAGCAAAATAAATAAAAAAAGGTTCCCCGGACATTTACTTGCTACAGGCTGAAGCTGGGACTTTCAGATATTTGAATGATTTTCTCTTTGGGCATATTATAAAATGGCATGAGTGTCTGGACCCATGTGTTCTATTTTTTTGTTTGTTTGTTTGTTTGTTTTCTTTTTTGTTTTATTTAAGATTAACTATTAATCAAAGTGCTATGAAAATGGTCAAAATGGTTGTGTTTTGTTTGTAAATGATGTCCACGATGCCCTTCTGACAATAGTCTATTTTTTTTTACATTTGGGTGGAGCTAATTTGTGTTTCGGTGCGGCACAGTGGTGTAGTGGCTCGTGTGTCTGTTTCACAGGAAGGAGGTTCTGGAGTCCTGGGATCAACTGCTTCTGTGTGAATTTTGAACGCTCTCCTTATCCTTTTGTGGGTTTCCTCTGGGTACCCTGATTTCCCCTCACAGTCCAAAGGCAAACTAATTAGGCTGATTGACTGTTCTATATTACCTCTAGATATGGATGTGAGATATTGATGATTGTGTGTGTAGTTTCACTAAATCTTTTTGAAGTTAAGAGCTCAGTATAGCCAGGCCATTCTACTGTCTGCCCATTTGACAGTATTTTTCCTCTTTTGTTGCTAAAGGATAACGTAATCCTGGTTTACACTGATTTTAATTATAGCAGCTGCCAGTGCAGGCTCCAGGTTGGCATAGTGGTGAAGATGTCTGTATCACACCAAAAAAGCCTGGGTTTGATTCCCAGCTTGGACAAATGTGAAGTTTGCATGTACTCCCTGTGCTTGCATGGCTTTCCTTTGAGTAGTCTGGTTTCCTCCCACAGTCCAAAAACGTGCACAGTAGGTTAATTAGCTGTTCTGAATCTCCCTTAGGTGTGTGTGTGTGTGTGTGTGTGTGTGTGTGTGTGTGTGTGTGTGTGTGTGTGTGTGTGTGTGTGTGTTAGCCAGGTGATGGCCTGTTAAGCTGTCCAGGGTGTACCCCGCCCTTGCCTGGAGTAAGCTTTGATGGGCGCCACCCCCCTTCCCAACTCTAATTAGGATTCGGCGGTTCAGAAAACAAATGAATGAGCTGCCAGTGCTGGACCAGGCACTTTACATTCATGCCACACCTGGTTCCTACTGTGTTTGGAAAGTACCTGCCCTAAAACTGGAGCCAAAAGGAGGTATTTCTTATGTCAGTTCTAAGAACTATGAAAGGTTCCTCTGGTACAAAAGTGCCTTATAATACACTGCAAAATCATTACAGGGTATATCAAACTTTAGCGCACATACAGTACACAATAACTGCGGCATATTTTTTCCCTCTATGTGAATATGTACGTGACTTTAGAGATTTATGGAGTGAACACTATAGTGAGTAAATGGGCAAGATGACCTCCTGAATACAGCCTACTATACACTAAGTTTAATCATATTTTTAATGGATTTTTAATTTATTTAATTTTTTTTTAATAGAAATTTGCAAGAAAGCTACAGAGCATTAATGCTGCCCAACAATGACCAGCAGCTGTGCATCAAGCTCATAGAGTCTGCTATGGATTGTCTGGATACTAAATGGGAGGAGAGCCAAGTGATTTCAGAGGTATAAAAGAAAGAAATAAAGAAAAAAAGAAAGAAAATGTAATCAGTGAAGGTTTATAGTTAGCAACAGCTCTAGACGCTGTTCCAGTTTAGCCCCGTGAGCTTTTCCTGCATTTGTCCTGTGGGAGAAAGTGCTTTAGGACATCACCAGGTTGGAATGGAGGTTGAAAAGGCCCTGAAGACAGAATCTATATTTGGGGAGCGTTATTAGGGACTGAGTAGAGAAGAGAATCAGTAAGATAGAAGGAGAAAGAAAGTCCTGAGCAGCAAAGCTCTGAGATGCAGTCAGCACATTTTTATCAGTGTGATCGGCCCATGAATCAGGCTTTGTGTGGACCCGGAGGTGATAAATACCCGGGCGAGAGGTCTAACATACAAGATAGGCCTCATTGTTGGAGGAGCCTGGCCTGTATTTCACACGCCAGGCCTTATGGGTGATGGATGAGGTGGACCCGAGCAATATTTCTCTCTGTTCTCATCCTCAGGCTGTTGTTAAACTGGGGAAGTGGGAGCTCAGCCAGGGAAAAAGTAAACATGGAGCAATTTGAGTGCAAAATAATAAAAAAAAAAAAAAGAAAAGAAAGAAGAAAAAAAAACCACCTGAAACGCAACAAACTCTGAGATCCAGTTTCATCTGTTTAGGCTGCACTTTACCACGAGGTCATTGTATTTAGGTCAGCATTAATATGGATCATTAATTAAAAGGTTGAGAGGAAAATGTTTATTGTTCAAGGCTAGTGAACCTAATTAAACTAAAACCACAAAAGGTGCTGAAGCGTGTTACCTCTGGAGGCAAACGGGTACAGGTCCAACCTGTTAACGATTACTGAATGCAGGACAAAATCCACAGAAGCTTATCTTTGTGCAATCGACCGGACTTCATTCCATGGATCTGATGCACCCTGGACAACACCTGCCAGGACCGAGGCTAATGTTCCAACCTGTAAATCCCACATAGCTCTAGCTTGTAATTGCCAACAAGTGGCAAGCCTGAGCGGATCACCCTTCTGCTGTGAGTTTGTGATGCTGACAGTGATTGATTGAAACATATTTTATTCATTGAAGAAAGGGATTGGGCACAAGTTATACAACTTAGTGAAGCCCTCTCCACAGATTATTTAGCCAATCAACCTACTGTGCATGTTTTTGGACTGTAGGAGGAAACCGGAGTACCCGGAGGAAACCCACGCAAGCACGGGAAGAACATGCAAACTCCACACAGAAACGCCCAGGCTTGGATTGACAGTGATAACAGGGCATACCGACCCTCTCTATGGATGACTATCCTTTAAGGTATAACCTGTTAAGGATCACAGTGTCCTTACTCCATTTGATACCCTATGAAACCACATGCTCCAAAACCAAGCAGCATGGAACAGCATCTCAATCTGCTTACACTAAAATCAAATATCATAAAATGGCTTGAAGAAGATCAAGAGTCAAATTGTTCTCCATCTTCCTCACCCAGAAATGGTTGACTTGGACCATATCAAGAAGATTGGTGGGACATATTGACATGTTTGATAACATAAATTGAGCTTTGCAGTGAAACAATATTGAGGAGATGAGACACAGCACATCATCAAAACTCTGCATTACTCTGTACTCTGGTAGTTTTACGGTAGTGTAAAATATTTTTTTGCAGATATTGCAATCACTGATGTTTGTTTCTCAAAATGCTGATCACACCTGTGCATGGATTTTCATCGAACTTGTTGGGGACACAACCCTATCGAATCCTTAGGAATGGGTTGATCTTGGACTGTCAAGGTTTTAAAATGAAGGTCAAAGCAAGGTTACAAAGTTTTGGCGTGTGAGCATTTACAATTGTGAAATGAGTCCTGATTGACATTCCATTACTATTGAATACTAATAGGAAACTATATATGGACCTTTTAATATCACAATTACCTTTGACTTTGACTGACTTTGAAAGGTCAAACTCCAGCCATCCTGTTAATTCTTCCAAGGAGAAGTTTTCTTTTGTTTTTACTGTGGTCAGGTCAATATACTATAAAAATTGAAGATGAGCACAAAGGTAATTATAACCAGTAAGAAACCAGGCTTGATTCCTCAATTATCCCTGTGTGGGGCAGGCACCTCACACACTCAGTGTCTGCTGGGATAAAGTAAGATGTTTACAGATTGCTTAGGAATCTCACCTGAAACAGGATATAAGAATATATTTATTTACAGTAAAGGTTTTCAGATGAAATGTAATGAATAATCAACTACTTTAGGATGGATTACAGTAATCCTTTGCCTATTCGCAGTTTTGCACTTGTGCCCCCGCATGTTCGCGGATTGCCGAGTAATTGTCACGTTATTTAAATTCAGCCAATGGCTGCTCTCTCTCCTGCTGATTGGTTGAGACGATGTATACGCACCTTTTTTTCTCATTCGTGCACAAGTTGTCAGTGTGCATTTTTTTAGTGTAGTTTAATTACCAGTTAAGCTCTGTGATGCCACTAAAATGCCAGCGAAGCACCAGAAAAAACGTAATGATGTTGGATGTCTCTTCTGAAGAAATAAGACTTTCTCCTTACGAAACAACAGTTTCCTCTGAAGTTCCTGAAGAGGAATAATCATCTGAACTATTGTAAAGCACTGTAGTATTATCCTTTTCAATTATTATTCTAGTACAGTACTGAAGTTAATGTTTAGAATGTTTGTGTGTGTGATTTTATGTACTGTGGTGTTGCATGTTTATCCTCTTGTTTATTCAATTTATAACACGTCATGTTCTTTTATGTTTTTATGGTCTGTGTTTTGGGGGGACTTTGATTTTGGCAGCTGTGCCTCTAACTCTGTTTTCTCTTCTCTCCAGCGAAGGGACGTGGCTTGGGTGGCTCACACCTGAATTCAGTCCTCTCATCTACTCCCAATAAACATAAGCATGCTCACTTCTGCTTCAGGGGATTAACTCACATCATGTTCCTGTTTCCCGTGTTCTCTAACTGTTCTTTCCCCACTCTGGCTGAGGGGCGTGGCTGAGCTGCTTGGGCTGATTGCAGCAGAGCACACCTGAATTGAGTCCTCCCATCTACTCCCTATAAACAAAAAAACACACACTCACCTCTGTGCCACAATATTATCTCACATCACGTCCCTGCTTCTTTGTGTTCTCTCTGGCACCTGGTTCCAGTGCTTAATGTTTCTATTTCTCTTCGTCACCAGTACTGCAGATAAACTGTGGTACTCTGCTTAAGTGCTTCCCCTTTGAATAATAAATCCACTCTGCCATCTCACACTGCCTCCTGCATTCTGCATTCTGGGTCAGGCTGAAACTTCATTACGTCTCACGTTTATGTTCTTATATATATATATATATATATATCTCACTGATCCAAAGGTTGGGGGTTCAAGTCCCACTCTTCACAAGGTTGTCACTGTCCCCCCCAGTGCAGCTAACTGGGTTATCAAAGGCGGGCCATGTCTCTCACTGTCTATGATGAGATGCATGTAAAAAAGAACCATTGCTGACTTTCGTAAAGAGTCGGCTGCAAAGTCGTCAGCATGTTTCTGTCCCTTCCTAAAAAGAATTGTAAAAGGAAGGGCATCCGACATAAAAACCTCTGCCGAATCAGATGATTCACTGTGGCGACTCCCGAGTAAAAAGGGAAAAAGCCGAAAGGAAGACAGACATATATATATATATATATATATATATATATATATATATATATATATATATATATATATATATATATATATATATATATATATATATATATATATATATATATGTCTGTCTGTATATGTCTCTGTATATGTCCACGTCGCACACGGTCGTCCCCGCGATCGGCTCCAGCCCCTAGGATCTTGAATGGACAGGATCCGGTGTGCTGGGTCCGAAGGCGGGAAACACACCAAGTGCCCATAGTAGCGCAGCTGACTGTCATGGATTAAGCAGGTTACTCTTACCATCCCCGCATCCCTGAGCATCTTCTGGTTGTTAACAAAGTCCCACCAGCGGTATCCGAAGATGCGGCAAAGGGAAGTCATAACAAAGGAGTCCAGTCGTTGTCCAAGCTCAACTGTGAGCATACATGTCTCGCTTGAGTAGAGCAAGACAGGGAGCACAAGGGAATGAAAGACTCGGCTTTCGTCCACCTGCTCAGATACCTCGACCGCCACACGGTCCTGTCCAGCGAGTTCATCGCTCCATAGGCTAGACCAAGTCGATGATTGATCTCGACCCTGCAATCAGTGGAACAATGGACCACGCTGCCAAGGTAAGTGAAAGACTCCACGATCGCTACTCTTTCACGACCCACAGCAATCGAGTCAACAGCAGCATCCAAGAGGTCGCCGAAAACCTGGATCTTGGTTTTGATGCAGGAGACTCGCAAACCCAGCGGTTCCCCCTCCTCACCCAACAAACAGAGAGTCTCCGTCAGGACATCCACCATTTCCGCAAAGATCACTGCTTCATCGGCAAAGTCCACATCAGTAATCCGAACCTCACCGAATGACACACCGCAGGCCAATCCACCCGGTACCGCCGCCATGATCCAGTCCATTGCAGTACTGAAGAGAATGGGGGCCAGAACACACCCTTGCCTCACTCCGGTCTCGACCGAAAAGAAGTCAGAGGTGGAGCTCCCACACCTCACAGCACTCTCTGTCCCAGAATACAGTGACGATGTCAGCCGGACCAAAGCCGACGGGATCCCACGTAGACGAAGTATGCCCCAGAGGGCCTCCCTATCCACTGAGTCGAACGCCTTGCAAAAATTTATATTGGCGGCAAGGAACCCCCTATCAAACTCCCGCAAGCGCTCAGATGGGACACGGAGCACCAGGATGCGGTCAACGGTAGACCTTTTTGGTGTAAACCCGGACTGTTCAGGGCGTAGGTGCGCTAGAAGCTGCTGTTGGATCCTGTCCAGTAGAATCCATGCGAAGACCTTGCCCGGAACTGAGAGGAGAGTAACCCCCTGATAACTGTTGTATTCTCGGGTATCACCCTTCCCCTTCCAGATTCGGACAACGATGCCCCGTTTCCAGTCAGTTGGGATGACACCAGTGCTCCACACGGAGCACACAAGAACAAACAGCCACCTGAGGACGGCCTCACCTCCTGCCTTAAGCATTTCCACGTGGATACCACAAACTCCCGCAGATTTGCCATCCACCAAGTGCCACACCGCCCTCCAAGTTTCCTCAAGAGTTGGCGGCTCACAGCCTGGGGGAGGGTCGGCAACAAGAGTTTCAGCATCCCCCATGGCCAGGCTCCGGGCGTGAGGGTCAGCACGATACAACTCCTCAAAGTACTCGGCCCAACAAGTTCTCACTTCTGATTCTTCAGTAAGGGTACTACCGTCTGCAGCTCTTACCGTCTGACATCGCGATGTGGGCCGAGAGGAATGGAGGCTCCGCAACGCCCTGTAAGCCGGGCGAGAGTCACTCGAATTTAAGTGGCCCTCGACCCTCTCACAGAGATCGCGAACCGCAGCCTTCCGATCTCTTCGCACTGCCTTGACGGCTTCGCGCTTCAGGTCCCTGGCCAGACCAACTCTGCCATCGAGTCGAGCTTGTCTTGCTCTCTCGATGATGTCACAGTAGGTGTACCAACCGACACCTGTCTCACTGGATCCAGGCCTCCGCACCTCAGAGAGGGCCGCAATGCCAACGGCAAGCAAACTAAGCTCCCTTGATACGAGGCAGGTGAGAGTCATCCCGCAGGGAAGTCACGTTCCATGCGCCGACTCGGGCCGATCGCCTCAGATTCAACTGAGGCGACCGAAAGCAGCTGGTGTCCGACACCTTTGCACCTCCCGCGTCACTCAACCTATCTCGCCCGACCTGGTTGCTCCAGGATTTCACTCCATCATGGAGTGGGGGTCCCAGAGGCTTTTCCCCACCCCCTCATACGCCTAAGGCAGGCATCGGGGTTACTCCCCCGGAGCAAACTCCAGCATTTAGTAGTGCGTTTTGCTGGCGTTTTTTTAAGAGGGCGGGGGTGCAAGCCCCCCCCCCCCCCCCCCCGAGGCTCCTCTAGGGCAGAGGCGCCGCTCCCTGACAGGCAAATGCCCGGAGGTACCACGATACCTGGGTACAGAACTCACAGATTATCTTGATTCATGGGAGGGGCCGGAATCGAACCCCAATGAATAACGGGGGCCTACTGTAAGGGGTAAACATTTTATTTCAATTTTTATTTAGCAGCTCACTTTACCATTTCAATTTCATTCGTTTATTCATTCATTCACTGACTCATTTATTTATTTACTGAACTGCCAACTATGGTCAAAGGCAGTGCACCCTGAACAGCTCACCAGTTCATTGCAGGGTAACATAGAGCCATTTGAATTCACATTTAGGACAATTTGGAACAGGCACTTGGTTTGTTTGTCTTTGGTCTTTGAAAGGAAACCAGAGTATTTGGAGGAAACCCACACCAGTACAAACCGCCCTTGGTAAACCTAGGACTTGATCCTATGACCTTCTTGCTGTAAGGCAGATGTGCTAAATCATACCTCCCCATTCATTCATTTATTCATCTTCTGTAACCCTTTAATCCTAATTAGGGTCAGGGAGAAGCTGGTGCCCATCTCAGCTGACTCTAGACAAGGGCAAATAACACCCTGGACAGCTTGCCATATATATATATATAGATAGATAGATAGATAGATGCAGCCATGAGTGGGGCACAAACAAGAGTCAAGATAAATGCAGAGGGTTGCGACAGGAAGGGCAGCCAGCGTAAAACTTTTGCCAGAATACAAAATGCAACCTGTAAAAATAAATTTCATACTGGATCAGTCAAGGCCTGGGTTAACAATGATTGCCATCAGTGCTGCTAACCAACAGGGTGCGGGTGGAAATTGGACTACTGTTGATCGAAGAAGGAGAGGTCAAAGAAAGAGAGTCAGGAGGTTTGTTTGTAGGCAGAGAGAGAACAGGAAAAGCATGAGACGAGGACTGAGAGTAGGGACTCTGAATGTTGGAACTATGATAGGAAAAGGTAGAGAGCTGGCTGCCATGATGCAGAGGAAGGTGGACATACTCTGTATTCAGAAGATCAGGTGGAAAGGCAGCAAGGCTCGACTCTTAGGAGCGGGGTTTAAGCTGTTTATCCATGGTCTTCTTCTTTTACTTTCGGCTGCTCCCTTCAGGGGTCGCCACAGCAAATAATCCGCCTCCACCTCACCCTGTCCTCCGCATCTTCTTTTCTGACTCCAACGACCTTCATGTCTTCCTTCACCACATCCATACACGCCTCCCACCTCTTCTTCGACGTCTTCGACCAACAGTAGTCCAATTTCCATCAGCACCCTGTTGATTGACAGCACTGATGGCGGTCGTTGTTAACCCGGGCCTCGACCGATCCGGTATGGGGGTAATACTTCTGATTTGCATCATAAATATTTGGCATTGGTTTTACATCAGATGCCCTTCCTGACACAACCCTCTGCATTTCTCCGGGCTTGGGACCGGCATGAGGGGGAGAGACACTGGTTAGCCCCACCCCCCCACCCCCACCTCATGGCTGCAAGCTGTTTTTCCATGGTGTGGATGGGAAAAGAAATGGAGTTGGAGTCATCTTGAAGGAGGGGTTTTTCAGGAATGTTCTGTGAAAAAGAAAAGAGTGTCAGACAGAGTGATGAATTGCAAGTTAGAAATTGAAGGTGTGATGTTCAATGTTGTTAGTGCTTATGCCCCACAGGCAGGATGTGAGCTAGAAGAGAAAGAGAGATTTTGGAGTAAGTTAGATGAAGTGATGCAGAGTACCCCCAGAGCTGAAGGAGTGGTCATTGGTGCAGACTTCAATGAACATGTTGGTGCAGGCGACAGAGGGGACAAGGAAGAGATGGGCAGGTTTGGTATCCAGGACAGGAACACCGAAGGACAGATGTTGAAAGATTTTGCAAAAAGGGTGGAAATGGCTGTGGTGAATACTTTCTTCCAAAAGAGACAGGATCATAGGGTAACTTATAAGAGCAGAGGTAGGAGCACACAGGTACGCGACATCTTGTGTAGGCGATGTAATTTGAAGGAAATCAGTGACTGCAAAGTAGTAGTGGGTGAGAGTGTTGCTAAACAGTATAGGATGGTGATGTGTAGGATTATACAGGTGGTGAGGAAGGTGAAGAAGGTAAAGGCAGAGCAGAAGACAAAGTGGGGGAAGCTGAAAAAAGAAGAGTGTTGTGTTGTCTTCAAGGAGGAGTTGAACCAGACTTTGGGTGGTCAGGAAGTGCTTCCAGATGACTGAACAAATACGGCGAACGTGATCAGGGACACAGGTAGCAGAGTACTTGGTGTGTCATCTGGAAGGAAAGTAGATAAGGAGACTTGGTGGTGGAATGAGGAAGTGCAGGAGTGTGTACAAAGGAAGAGGTTAGCTAAGAAGAAGTGGAATGTTGAGAGGACTGAAGAGAGTAAATAAGAGAACAAGGAGACACAGCGTAAGCCAAACAGAGGGCGTATGATGACTTATATGCTAGGTTGGACAGTAAGGATGGAGAAAATGATTTATACAGGTTGGCACAGCAGAGAAATAGAGATAGGAAGGATATGCAGTGAGTTAGAGTAATTAATGACAGGGTGGGAAATATATTCACTGATCACAGAAGTGTGCTGGGAAGATAGAGGGAGTACTTTGAAGAGCTGATGAATGAGGGTAATGAGTAAGAAAAGAGTAGAAGAGGTGACTGTTGAGGACTAGAAAGTAGCAAAGATTAGTAAGGGAGAAGTGAGGAGGGCATTGAAGAGGAAGAAGAGTGGAAAGACAGTTGGTCCTGATGACATAGTGGTGGAGGTATGGAAGTGTCTAGGAGAGGTAGCAGTAGATTTTATGAAAAGAACATTCAACAAGGTCTTAGAGAATCAGAGCATGCCGAAGGAATGGAGGAGAAGCATGCTTGTGCCCATCTTTAAGAACAAGGGAGATATGCAGAGTTGTGTCAAGTACAGAGGGATGACGTTGATGAGTCATACAATGAAGTTATGGGAAAAAATTTGGAATCTAGACTAAGGGCAGAGGTCAGCATTTGTGAACAACAGTTTGGTTTCATGCCCAGAAAGAGCACCACAGATACAGTATTTGCTTTGAGGATGTTAATAGGGAAGTACAGAGAAGGTCAGAAGGAGCTGCATTGTGCCTTTGTGGATCTGGAGAAAGCATATGACAGGGTGCTTAGACAGGAACTGTGGTATTGTATGAGGAAGTCTGGAGTGGCAGAGAAGTATGTTAGAGTGGTGCAGGACATGTATGAGAGCTGTAAGACAATAGTGAGGTGTGCTGTCGGTGTGACAGAAGAGTTCAAAGTGGCGGTGGGACTGCATCAAGGGTCAGCTCTGAGCCCCTTCTTGTTTGCTATAGTGATAGACAGGCTGACAGACAAGGTTAGACAAGAATCTCACCCATGGGCATATTTGCAGATGACATTGTGATCTGTAGTGAGAGCAGAGAACAAGTGCAGGGCAAGTGGAGGTGGAGGTATTCCCTGGAAAAGAGGGGGATGAAGGTTAGCCTCAGTAAGACAGAATATATGTGTATGAATGACAAGGACCCAAAAGGAATGGTGAGGTTACAGAGGGCAGAGATAAGGAAGGTGGAGGATTTTAAGTACTTAGGCTCAACAATCCAGAGCAATGGAGAGTGTGGAAAAGAGGTGAAGAAGCCTGTGCAGGCAGGTTGGAATGGTTGGAGAAAAGTGTCCGGTGTGATGTGTAATAGGAAGGTATCTGCAAGAATGAAAGGAAAAGTGTACAAGATGGTGATGAAGCCAGTGATGCTGTATGGTTTAGAAACAGTGGCCCTGGGGAAAAGACAGGAGGCAGAGCTGGAGGTAGCAGAGATGAAAATTTTGAGGTCCTCTTTGGGAATAACGAGGATGGATAGAATCATGAATGAGTACATGAGAGGGGCAGCTCATGTAATATGTTTTGGAGACAAAGTCAGAGAGGCTAGATTGAGATGGTTTGGACATGTCCAGAGGAGGAATAGTGAGTATATTGGTGGTCGGATGCTGAGGTTGGAACTACCAGGCAGAAGGCCGAGAGGAAGACCAAAGAGAATATTTATGGATGTGATGAAGGAGACATGGAGGTTGTTGGAGAAAGAGTAGAAGATGCAGAGGATAGAGGGTGAGATGGAGGTGGGTGGTTGGCTGTGGTGACCCCTGAAGGGAAAAGCCGAAAGAAGAAGAAGAAGAAGAAGAAGATAGAGAGAGAGAGAGAGAGAGAGAGAGAGAGAGAGAGAGAGAGAGAGAGAGAGAGAGAGAGAGAGAGAGAGAGAGAGAGAGAGAGAGAGAGAGAGGTTTGTTCTTTAGGCACAGAAATTTGTTGATGGTTTGGGCCAGCTTGAAGGCTGAAGTGTTGTAGAATTCCCCCTATTAAATCACAACTGACAACAGAGAAGTGTGTGCAGGGTTTTTTTTTTTTTTTTTTTTTTTAATATCAAATATTTCTCACAGGGTTGTAGTGTTTATAGTACATTGATCTTCCAATCAGTGATATTTGCATAGTGGTATACACTTCTATTTGGTCCCCTAACTCAGGATTGCACATCAATATTCAGAGTGGATAATGTTTAATTTAAATTGAAAGACACTCACAGTTTGCCACTGTCACATGGAGGAGGTAGCATCTTCATCTAAAAAAAAGATACATTTTATTCAAATAAAATGTCTCATTTAACTTTGCTTTTCTTGATGTTTTCATGTACTATATACTAAAAATTTGAAAGAAAGTTAAAGAGATGTTTTTAATGGCTCTGCTGCTGCTCACCCATCCACATGGACCTTTTTTGCCTCTGTCAGGATTTAAAATGTAAAAAAAAAAAATCCTAGATCACAGGGGTTCAGGTTTGAAAGCCCCATTTTCAGTATGCTGCAAAAACCAATTGCAGACGCTCCTCGAGTTACGTTCACTCGTTTCATGTTTTTTTTTTATTTTACTTTTTTTTCCAAAAAAATAAATAAAAAATAAGTTGAGTTTAGCATTTTCTCTGTACATAGGACGAGATGTACCTACGTAGTACGCTGACATAATATGCTACTTACATATGATGCTGCGTCCATTGCTTACAGACAGACTGAACGTGCCCCGTTTATTCCCAGTTCTCTGTACTTTTTCCCTTTGTGTTAAGACGTCATCTCTATTATCTTAACGTTTACACCGTTTTGCGGACTTTTGCAACCTTTAGCAAATATGGTTAGTCACAAACGTAAGCCTACTAGCATGGGTGCAAGTTTTCCGGCATATGCCGGAATTTGCGGTTTTCCCAAGACTGAAATAACTATCTGCTCGGATCAGCGCAATCTACCATGCATACTCAGTTAAGCAAAGAGAGTTCTAAAATGAATGAAAACCCGAATCCATAAAAAAAAGAGAACTCTCCGCTCTGCTGGTGATTTACATCAGTGCAGGCTGAGTACTAAACAAGTATTCAATGGCGCCCTTGCTCACTTGAAAGACCGGAAGTCCGGATAACCCACGCTTTGTCTCAATCACAAGCAAGTGAACTACTTTCAGTGGAGCGCCTCACATATTGTAAGCGTTGATTGGCTATTTAAAGCTTCATGTAAAGCGACTCGGCTCTGCTTCATGTAAAGTGACTCAGATCGATGCAAATTTGGTGCGAATGGTTATATTTGATACCATATTTGATATTTGATGAGTGAACTTGATTAAAATGTATCTATTTGAAATTATTTTGCTTGAATTTAATTAATTTGAAATCAATGTTGATATTATTTGATATATTTGATATTATTTTACAATGTTATGTTTATAATAATTGATTTAGGGGTATTTTATGAGATACAGTAATGTTATTTATGGATGTATAGTACAGTATGAGCGTCATACGTCGCTGGAACATATAGAAACAACTTACGTTTTTTTTCACCTTATGTTTGGCCATCCGTAACTGAACTAAAATGTAAGTTGGGGAGCGTCTGTACACAGTTTACTCTTTTCAATCTTTAAAAGTCTTCAAGGCAACTGACACACAAACACATTCTAGCACTCGTTGTAGTGAGCTAGCACACCCAGTTTGAGGGCAAGTGCAAGTCTGGAAATGGACAGACAAATAGAACGACAGAAAAGCCCATTCTTATCGCACTAGAGGGGACCTTAACTGCCCTCCCCTAATAAAAAATAAATAAAAAAAACAAAAACAAACAAACAAACAAACAAAAAAAAACTTAATGGTCGTATTGTAGTTTGCTTTATGGAATATGTTCCCATGTAGTAGACAAGAATCCCTCGCTACGTCACGTTTAAATTTATTCAGCTTCAGCGCATCCCTTTTGTTTTTTGATATTCTTTGAATTAAAAAATAAGGAAATTAAGGAAGAATAGGGGAAAATTAAGGAAAATCCAGCATAAACATGGCCAATTATGCAAAAAAAAAAAAAAAAAGAAAAAAAAAAAAAAAACCAACAACCCAAAATCTCCCATCAAAAGTATTTATATTTTTGTGAGGTGCATGGCTGAGTGCTTGCACGTGCATCTGCATGTGTGCGCATGTGCATGCGCGTCTGTATGTGTGTGTATTTATATTTTACTTGCATTTTAGGCATTATTTTTTAATGTTTAATTGTTATTATAAGCATTTATAGCATTGAATAGGTATTTGTTGATATTATATACACATACACATGTACGTATATGTACGTCGGGGGGTGGGTCTCACTTTGCGGAATTCAGTGGTGGCGGGGGGATCTCAGTCCCGATTATCCACAGAAAGTGAGGGATCCCTGTGTACCAAAATAAATTTGCAAAGGAGGTTTGGTGGATCTCATTGAATTGCATATTTTCTTTCGATATCTCAACTCTGGGACTTTTTCCTGACATCCATCATCCACCAGTGACACTGTTTATTAATTTGAGTGCATATTACTTTATATCATTTAAGATAATTCTTCATTGAATGAATGCACCAATTAACAGGTCATACATTCACATTTAAAACAAATAGAACATTTGTTTTCTTGATCTTCTTTAACTTTCCCCTTAAATTATTTACTGTACAATAGGATAGCCTATTAAAACGTAGAACTGTCAATTATCCTAAAATCCAAATCAAACTATTTAACAGCATGTTCTTTACTTTTATTCCAAAAAAACCAAAATATGAGTATATGAGTATAAAAGTTGCCCTGGGGTGAATTCATGCGACTCGCTCAGTGGTTTCTTCTGGCAACACTCCTTGCCCCTTCTTAAAGTGCATGTGCGTGTTAGGACTTTGGGCGTGCTCAGAGGCATGTCGCCTTTCTGACTGGCTTCTCCAGACTCGCTGTACCAAGAACTCATTGGATTGACTGGGCTACTGGTCACTGACCCCTTGCATCATAATTCATTGCAGCCCAGTGCTGAGCTACACAAAGAACAAGCACAGAAGTCACGGAAAACATTTCTTTTTGTTCCAAAGCCGAATCCGAAAGTGATTACAGGAAAGCCGAGTTGCATTAGCTGCATAAACCAATTTGTATTTATCGCTACTCTCATCTCTGGCAGCACTCCACCCTCAGAGTCACTCAAATGTGATGCCTTGCTGTCTGCACAATAGTCTCCTCCCTCTCTGAATCACATAAGACACAATTTACACCCATTTTCTCCAAATTACTGCCATAGTTGTTTCTTGAGGATGTTGTTTATCTAAAATTTATTGTAGTTTGGTTATTCTGTGGTTCCTTGGTTCTGTTTTAATCCTATTTTCTTCCCAGCAGTGCAGGCTGTGGCTGAGAGGCGTGGCTGACCTATTTCTGGATGAGTGTAGCGGCGTACACCTGATCCCACTCCTCAATCAACTCACTATAAAGACCAGCTGCACCTTCACCTTTCTGCCAGAAGATTGGTTTGTCTCACTCAGTTGCTGCCTCATGTTCTCTCCTGGGTCCTGGTCTTTGCTCTGCGGTCAGCCAGCCTTCCCAGCCACAGTCTCCAGTGTTTGTTACCATTTATTTTCTTTGGCGTCCCCAGTGTTTGTTATTGTTATTTTCTTTGGCATTGCCAAAGTTTGTTTCTGTTTATTTTCCGCGGTGCCTTCGGTGTTTGTAACTGTTTATTTTCTTCGGTGTCTCAAGCGAGTTAATAAACCTGATCTGTTGATCTGTTGTCATCGTCTTCTGCAATTCCTGGGTCCAACTGAAAGTTCCACCCCTTAACAAAATGTTGCTCATTGAAGAGATCTGCTTGTTTATTTGTGCTGAACAACCCTGTCCTATGAGTTCACATCACTTCTTGGGAAAATAAACAGACAAAGAACAACAAAAAAAGCATGTTTACCATTGGTTGAGCCCCATTAATAATAACAGGGATAAAATCAGTATGTTTTCTGCTTTTTATGGTAATTTACGTTAAAATAAGCATCTATATCACTTAACTGTATTACATTACATCCAAATTATGTTGTAAGGATGAACAATATCACTACTCTTTTACATAAATACAAATAATGTGAAAATAAAATCTCAAATCTAAATTAAAATGGCATATTTTGCTGTTTATTTTGTCTTTTGTCCTTTTCTTGTCCATAACAAGCACTATTTCTACCCCCCCCCCCCCCCCATCCTCACTTTTTTATGTACAGGCGCTGAAATAAAGAGAATTGAGTTATGGAATCGGTCCAGCTTTCACCCTTATGAAAACCTTCAGTGGACAATAGCTGAATGTTCAGAGAGCTTCCTGGAACAAGGAGACCATTAAATGCGCTTTGCCAATCTGCAACACACAACTGGGCAAGTATGCACCACCCCTGGGCCTCTTGGTCAAGAGTGTGAGAAGAAGTCACTCGCCAGAAACACATATATTTAACACATTTTTGATGAAAGCAGTATTTTTTTATTATTGCTTTTTCTTTTTTGCATTTTATTTGCTGAGGCGGGAGTTGAAGAAGCAATTAAAAACAATCTGCTGCATCGCTGCCTGCTGTCATCGCTTGTGAGAGGCGATAAGGTTTTGAAGGCGGATCCTTCAGATTTTTCAATGCATAGTTATAGTTAAAATCCTCTATTTACATAAGGAATGGAAATGCAAAAAAAAATATATATATATATAATAATAATAAAAAATAACTAAATAAAAAATAGACAAACAAATGAATAAATAAATAGGTGCTTGATGCATAAGTAAGGAACTACAGGATGTGACGACAACTGAAGACACTTTTGTTCTTCATCTCATAAATCAGGGCTAATCAAGTTGCACTTCTTTTCCTTTCAGCTGTTCCCTTTTGGGGTCACCACAGCGAATCATCTGCCTCCATCTCACCTTATCCTCTGCATCTTCTACTCTTACACCAACAACCTTCATGTCCTCCTTCATCACATCCATAAATCTTCTCTTTGGTCTTCCTCTCGGCCTTCTGCCTGGTAGTTCCAACCTCAGCATCTTCTTCTTCTTCTTCTTTTCCTTTCGGCTTTTCCCTTTCAGGGGTCGCCACAGTGAATCATTGCCTCCATCTCACCCTATCCTTTGCATCTTCTTCTCTTATACCAGCTACCTTCATGTCCTTGTCATTCACACACATGTATTCTGTTTTACTGAGGCTAACCTTCATTCCTCTCCTTTCAAGGGCATACCTCCACCTCTCTAGATTAAATATGCCCATGGGTGAGATTCTTGTCTAACCTTGTCTGTCAGCCTGTCTATCACTATAGCAAACAAGAAGGGGCTCAGAGTGGACCCTTGATGCTGTCCTACCTCCACCTTGAACTCTTCTGTCACACCGACAGCACACCTCACCACTGTCTTACATCTCTCATACATTTGCTGCACCACTCTAACATACTTTTCTGCCACTCCAGACTTCCTCATGCAATGTCAAAGTTCCTCTCTTGGCACCCTGTCATATACTTTCTCCAGATCCACAAAGGCACAATGCAGCTCCCCCTGACCTTCTCTTTACTTCTCTATTACTACCCTCAAAGCAAACTCTGAATCTATTGTGCTCTTTGTTGCCAAAGTGTTTTTCACAAATACTGATCTCTGCCCTTAGTCTAGCTAATGCTATTCTTCCCCATTACTTCATCATATGGCTCATCAACTTTATCCCTCTGCGGTTGCCACAACTCCACACATCTCCCTTGTTCTTAAAAATGGGCAGGTAATCAAATTGCACAAAGAAGAGAAAACACCTACAAAATATTAATTTGTTTAATTATATGACACAGATGCCATAATAATCTAATAACACATATCCAATCGGCCAGGTAGCCTTTAGCCAGTTGTATTGTTCGTTACAGTCTTCATCATCATCTCCAGAAGACCTTTATCAAATATGGTATATTATACTCCTGAACTACTCAATTGGTGATCGTGAAATGCGCCGAACAGGCACATTAAGTCAGCTGTTTATAATTTATTAACTCCCACAATTCAATATATGTTTGGATCATTTTGTGTCACAACTTTTTCTTGTCAGATTAGCCCTGTGTCAAAAGCTGCTATCACCAACCAATCACCATTTGATTTATCTGCCCTCTGGGCGCCTTTCCAACCAGTACTATTCTTATTGTTAGCACAGTAACCCAGTAGTCCAGTAATTTGGATAACATGTCCTTTTTATACGATAAAAATGAGAAGTTGATTGGGAGAACAGTGTTTTCATCTGTCTGCTCGAAGCCCGTGTATCAGTATATAAAGAATATAAACTCAGAAGGCATTTTAAGAAACTTCATGCTAGCTCTGGCACACTTGTCCCACTGGGCTCTGACACCGCACAAGAACATTGTGGTGCTCATGTTTTGTGTCACACATGAAACACCAGTAAGACTCATAACTGCACCTGTCCCTGTTCTTTCTATATAAAAAAACAGCATTTCACCCATTGGATTAGCAAACTCTTGGTGTTTAAATAGGTAATGTAACAGTTCTGTTCATCAAATTAGTGATTAAGTGATTAAGATTACTTTACGAAGAGGTTTAATATTGCAGTAAAAGTGTAATTTCTGTGTTTTGACATTCACATTATTCATTCATTTATTTTCTGAGTTGTTATTCCTAATTAGGGCCATGTGGAGGCTGTTGCCCATCTCAGCCAACTCTAAACAAGGTCGAGGTACATCCTGGACAGCTTGCCAGGCCATCACAGAGCCAACACTCACACAATCATTCACACAAACATTATACCTGGGGTGATTTGGAACAGCCAAGCAGCCTACTATGCATGTTTTTGGACTGCAGGAGGAAACCGGAGTACCCGGAGGAAACCCATTCAAGCATTGGGAGAACACGAAAACTCCACACAGAAATGCCTGAGCTGGGAATTGGACCCAGGCCTTTTTGTTGGACAGTGGACATTTTATAGAAACATTACAAAATTTTAAATCAGTCAGCATATCCAATGGAGTGATTGGTACTGGACAGTTAGTGGAAGAAGAAGAAGAAGAACACGAAGAGGAGGAGAAGAAAGAATGTTCAGGTTCCACTTGAGAAGTAGTGGAACAATCCGTTTGAAAATCTGGAGAGTAGTAAATTGGGGAATTTAGAGAAGAAGTTTCAGGACTATGTAAGCAACTGAATGGGAATAATATGAAGATATAAAGCAGGAACTGAGGAAGAGGTATTTGGATAGCCATCAGACGTGAAGCCATCAGTCTGGGAAAACTGGTTAAAGGTCTGTGGTTGAGACAAGAAGATCTGGTCAAGGGTGACATGAGGAGGTCAGGCGAAGCAAAAATGAGGTACAGATTGGATGTCAGGAGGAATGAGCTGGAGCCAAAGAGCAAAGAGGAAATGCAGGTAATCACAGAGATCAGAGGATAGACAAGATGGACGGCAATAACAACAATGCTAAAGGCCTCTGCTTCCCTTCTTGAAGATGGCCTGGCAAGCTGACTGAGGGAAAAAAGGAAAACAAGAATTGCTCATTCTTGGAGGGTTTGGAGCAATTGATATTCACTTAATACTCTTCTTCTTCTTCTTCTTCTTCTTCTGCTTCTTTTTCTTCTTCTTCTTCTTCTTCTTCTGCTTCTTCTTCTTCACTATTCTAAACATAATCATCATCATCTTATGCATCTTCCGGTGTCAGGTCACATGGGCAGCAACTTAAGTAATGAGGTCCCCAGCCACTTCCTCCAGCTTTTTTGCCGGGTATACCGAGGCATTCCCAGACAAGCTGAGAGACATAGTCCATCCAGCGTATTCTAGGTCGACCCCTGGGTCTCTTCCCAGTTGGGCATGCCCAAAACACCACACCAGGGAAACATTCGGCCAGCATTCTGACCAGGTGCCTGAACCACCTCAACTAACCCCTCTCAATGTGGAGGAGCACCATTTCTTCTCTGAGCTCTAACCGGACGATAGAGCTCCTCAGCTTATTTCTAAGGGAGAGCCTCATCACCTGGTAAAGGTAGCTCATTTCAACCACTTGTATCCACGATCTTGTTCTTTTGGTCACTACCCAAAGCTCATGAACATATGTGAAGGTTGGAATGTAGATCGACTGAGAAATTGAAAGCTTTGCCTTGTGGCTCAGCTTCCTCTTCACCACAATGGACCAGTACAGGCTCTGCTTTACATCAGAGGCTGCAGCGATCCATCTGTCGATCTCCCGCTCCATCCTTCCCTAACTGGTGAACAATACCCCAAGATACTTAAACGACTCAACTTGGGGCAGGACCTCATTCCTGACCCGGAGAGTGCATTCCACTCTTGTCCAAATGAGAACCATGGCCTCAGACATGGAGGTGCTGATTTTCATCTCGGGCACTCCATACTCAACTGCAAATCGCTCAAATGAGGGCTGGAGGTCCCAGCATGATGAAGCCAAAAGGACAACATCATCCACAAAAAGCAGAAATGACATTTCATGGCCACCAAATCAGAAGCCCTCAATGCCTTGGCTGAGCCTAGAAATTCTGTCCATAAAAATGATGAACAGAATCAGTGAAAAAGGACAGCCTTGATAAAGTCCAACCCTCACCTTAAACAAATCTGACCTGTTGTTACCAATATGGATCAAACTCTAGCTCCGGTGATGCAGCGAATGAATAGCAATGGGTCCGCAATGCAGTACTCCCGGAGCATGCCCTACAAGATAGCCAGAGGCACACGATCGAAAGCCTTTTCCAAATCAACAAAACACATGAGGATACATTGGGCAAACACCCATGCACCCTCCAAGATTGTGCGGAGCATATAGAGTTGGTCAAGAGTGCCAGGGCCAGGATGAAAACCACATTTTACCTCCTGAATCCAAGGTTTGACTATCTTTCGGATCCTCCTCTCTAATACCGATGCATAGACTTCATAGACTTTCCCGGATAGGCTGAGGAGTGTGATTCCCTTATAATCACTCTCCAGACCCTCAACAAACTCCTCCCTTGCCCTAGATTTTGCATCTGCAACAGCTTTGGCTGCAGCATGTTTGGCCTATCGATACCTTTTTGCTGCCTCGGGAGTCCCACAGGTTAATTAGACCTGATATGCCTCCATTTTCTGCTGGATGGCCCCCATCACCACAGGTGTCCACCACCTGGTTTGGGGGTTACCACCATGACAAGCACTGGTGACTTTCTGGCCACAGCTATGGGCTGCCGCCTCAGCAATGGAGGCACAAAATATGTCCCATTCAGATTCAATGTCATCCGCCTCCTCGGGGATGTGGTTGTAGCTCTGCCAGAGGTGTGAGTTTAAGGCGTCTCAGACAGGAGACAGCCAAATGTTCCCAGCAGACCCTAATTACATGGTTGGGCCTGCCAGGTCAGGAAGGTGACCTCCCCCTCCATTGAATCCAGCTCACCACGCCTCTTGACAGCTCAGCTCACATCTTCACTCAAGTGCCCAGAACATGCAGCTACAAGTCCAGTGACACAACTATAAAGTCAATCATTGAACTACAACCTAGGGTGTCCTGGTGCCAAGTGCACTTATGGACACCCTCATGTTCGAACATAGTGTTCGTGATAGACAAACTGTTACAAACACTGATGTCCAACAACAAAACACCATTTGGGTTCAGACTGGAGAGGCAGACTGGAGAGGCCATAGCTACCGATCATACCCTTCCAGGTCACACAATCATTGCCCACATGGACGTTGAAGTCTACCAGGGCAATGAGTGAGTCTCCCGAGGGAGCGTTCTCCAACACCCCCATAAAGATTCCAAGAAGGGTGGGTACTCTGAACTGTCATTTGGTGAATAAACACAAATGACCATCAGGATCTGTACCCTCACCCAGAGGCGGGGGGAAGCTACTCTTCTGTCGTCCGGGGAGAACCCCAACATCTGGGCACCAAGACAGGGAGCAACAAGAATGCCCACATTGGCTTGCCGCCTCTCTCCATGAGAAACTTAAGAATGGAATAAGGTTCAGCCTCTCTCGAGATGGGTGGATCCAGAGCTCAAGCTATGCATTTAGGTGAACCTGACTATATCTTTATATCTCAACCTCATGCACCAGCTCAGACTCCTTCCCCACTAGAGAAGTGACATTCGATGTCCCAAGAGTCAGAGTCAGTAACAGAGGATTGGCCTGACAGAATCCATGCCTTCGGCTGCCTCCCAAATCATATTGCACTTGACCCCTATAGCCCCTTCCACAGGTGGTGGGTCCATAGGAGGGCGGATCCATGTCTCCTTTTTCGAGCTGGGTTCCATGGGCAGAAGACCGACCATCAGGTGCTCACCTTCGAGCCCATCCCCCAGGCCTGGCTCCAGGGGGGCCCGGTGACCCATGTCTGGGCAAGGGAAACTATGTCCTTGGTTTGTTTTTTATTTAGCATAGAGGTCTTCTGAATTGCACTTTGTCTGGACCTTCACCCAGCACCTGTTTGCCTTTGGTGACCCTACCAGGGGCATTATTCCCCTGACAACATAACTCCTAGGATCATTAGGCCACGCAAACCTCTCCACCATGATAAGGTGGCGATTCAAGTAGGAGGTTATTCTGAACAATAATATTACTATTCATTAGTATGTTGTTATAGAGGGGCAGTGGTGGTCTAGTGTGCAGGATCACTGATCCTAAGGTTGGGGGTTCGAGTCCCACTCTCTACAAGGTTGTCACTGTCCCCCCCAGTGCAGGTAACTGGGTTATCAATGGCGGGCCATGTCTCTCACTGTCTATGGTGAGAGGCATGTAAAAGAACCATTGCTGACTTTTGTAAAGAGTAGCTGCAAAGCCGTCAGTGTGTTTCGGTCCCTTGCTAAAGGGTTGTGTCAAGAAGGGCATGTGACATAAAAACCTATGCCAAATCAAACGTGTGAATCATTCGCTGTGGCAACCCCTGATAAAGGGAAAAAGCCAAAAGGAAACCTCTCTCATCTGATTGTATGTTGTTATAGTTTTATTTAATACCGTACTACACTCCTCTTGTTGTTTTCACAGACATGCAAGTTGCTCTCTCATTGGCTGTCTCTCAGCACCCCGCTCCACTGGTCTCCCAGATAGAGACAGAAGAAAGCTTCACTCTTTAGTTTTTAATTTAGTTTTTTAAGTTTTTTTAATTCAGTAAATGTTTAATAAATGTGGGTGCATTTGAGCTCATCTGGAATTCCGATCCCTCAAGGAATCAAATTAAAATTGAGTTTGTCAAGCACGGAATGCGCTTTGAATTCATGTCTTGTGGGCGTGGCCCACGAGAGAGAGAGAGAGAGAGAGAGAGAGAGAGAGAGAGAGAGAGAGAGAGAGTGTGTGTGTGTGTGTGTGTGTGTGTGTTAATAAAAATGTTAATAATGGTTTAATTAATAAATATGTTAATAAAATGGTTCAATATGTTAATAAAATGTTTAAATGCTTCAATAAATAATTTTCTTTTACTTTTAGCACATATTTCATACAAAATTGGTGTACTTTTATCATTTTTAAAGAGTTAATGGGGTTTATCCAGTCCAAAGACTGGAGACTTGAAACAAATTAGGTGTTTAACATGTAAGATGTGACCCCTAATACAAAATCCCCACAGTACTTTTGATTTTTTTTCGTCTCCCTCTAGTATTTTTCATAAATTCTTCTGCATTAATGTATTTATATATTTATTTATTTTACTTTTTGTATATACTGTGGACATCTGAGAACCACTTGCTAATAATGTGACTGTTTTACTGTCGTGAACTCGAACAGTCTTAAGTTGCGCAGGTTGTAAGTCGGTGACCTCCTGTACTCAGTGTGGCGCATATTGCTGTTGAATGTAGAAATGCTCTGGACCTGTACGTCGTGATATAATACACTGTTATGATGCATTTCCAAAATTCAGTGTATGCACTTCGATGATGTTGATGTACTTTAGTGTATCTGTATCTTTTAATGGGATTATTAATTTTTCAATCGTTGCTAGCAGTAACGCCAAACATAAAAAGTCAACCTTCGGTATCATTACTGATCGCAGATAAACAAAGTCAAGTCAATCTCAAGCACTCCTTGTTTATTGTTTTGTAACCTTGATTACTATGGCTGCATCTATGTTTAGTGTTGGGTTGCTGTTCAAAGATAGTACCATGGTGTAATCAAACATTTTCAATACCTTCTGACCAATCAACTGACTGGTTGAACTCATACTCCACGAGTAACTGGGAGAGGTTGTGGTATAAGTCTTCGCCTGTCTAGGAGTTGTTGCTTCACACCACTTTCTCTTTATCATCTTGCCATCTCCTCCTTTGAGCTTCATGTAAAAAAAAAATGCTTTTCAATCAACCTCTTGTCTTATCTACTGTCCACCTGGACCCTTGGATACTTTCTAGAAGAAATGGACACAGTTCTCAGAACTTTCCACACTAACAACACCCCTCTCAACCTTCTGGGAGACTTTAATCTCCCCTCTGACAAGTTTCAGTCCTCTTGCCCTCTCCCTCTTTTTTACTCAGTTCATCAGTTCATTTTCTGTAACCGCTTCATCCTAATTAGGGTCGCGGGGAGGCTGGGGCCCATCCCAGCCAACTCAGGGCGAGGGCAGAGTACACCCTGATCAGCTCGCCAGGCCATCGCAGGGCGGAAACACGCTGACGGCTTTGCAGCCTACTCTTGTGGAAAGTCAGCAATGGTTCTTTTACATGCCTCACACCATAGACAGTGAGAGACATGGTCGGCCTTTGATAACCCAGTTAGCTGCACTGGGACAGTGACAACCTTGTGGAGAGTGGGACTCGAACCCCCAACCTTTGGATCAGTGATCCGGCGCCTTATACCACTAGACCACCACTGCCCATTCTTTTTTACTCATTTTCTTTAACTTTTAACAGCTGCTCTCCCACACAAAGGAAGGAATCTCCTAAATTTTGTTTTTAGTCATCCCTCTCCAGTCACAAGCATTAATTCCAGTTTTTCTTCTGGCCTTTATCTACAAAATCCAAGAAGACTTCTTGTTCTGCCTCTTTGCTCTTGGAGGTGCTCCCAAACAATTATACACAACTCAGAGTTCCTAAGAGAAAGTGGAAAAAATCTTAACTTGAATCAGATCTGGCTTCCTACCATCTTCTCCGATCAACATGTTCATCTGATGTGACCTGCTCAGACAGCCTTATACACGAAAAAGTTGGACACTGCTTCACACAACCCATAGAAACTTCACAACGTATTTTCTTCCTTGCTCAATCCATCTGCTCCACCTGCCCCATCCTTCCTGACCGCTAAAGACTTTACTGACTTCTTTGATGGGAAAATTAAACAAATCTGTCAGACATTTACTCCCACCCAAACTCCTACACTACACAGCATAAATCCAACTCCTGCTTCCCTTGCACATTTTTCCAATCTGACAAATGAAGGTATTCAAAAAGATGTGTCATCATGCAATCCTACCACCTACTCACTGGATCTAATTCCATCTTGAATAATCCAGAATATCTCTCAATAACTTCTTCCTTTTGCATCCACTATTATTAATAACTCCATATAATCTGGACAAGTACCAACAGTGTTCAAAAGAACCAGGATTCTACCCATCTTAAAGAAACCCTCTCTGGATCAATCTGACATCAACCACTACAGACCACTATCACTTCTTTGTTTCCTTTATAAAATTCTTGAATGCACTGTTTATAAACAAATGTCTGTCCATCTTTAGCAAACTAACCTGCTTGACCCTAAGCAATCTGGTTTCAAAGCAACACATTCCACAGAGACTGCACCCTTGGCTGTTACAGATAAGCTACATACTGTAAGATCAGCCAAGATGAGATCAGTCATCATCACCAAGATCAGTCATTATCCTGCTTGACATTTCAGCAGCATTTGACATGGTCAACCACAACACTCTCTTGACCACCCTTAGGAGTATAGGAATTTGTGGTGTATTATGGCAGTGGTTTGCTTCCTCCCTGGAAGGTCACTCTTATGAGGTGACATGGAGGGGATCTGCATGTTCTTAACACCAACTTACCACTGGTGTCCCCCAGGGCTCAGTTCTTGGTTCACTTTCGTTCTCTCTTTATAATGTTATGAGTGTTGTTAATCTCTTTATGTGGGTCACCTGTTGGTATAGAGACTCTGTCCACTTTGTGGCAGTTATTGTTTTCTCTTAATTTGATTTGTTTGGGGTGCATGTGACCTGTAAGCTAAGTGAATCTTCTCCAGGTGTGTTACCTATAAATACTGCTTGAGTGCGGCCTACAGGAGACATGGTTTGAATCATCTGCTTTGCAGACCATTGTTGTATATCTCCACCTCCTGTGCTTGAATGCTCACTTTCATCGTTGGACACTTTCATCGTATTGATTATCCATCAATAATCCATCTATACTGCACCCTAACGTTCATTGCTGGACCAATATTCTACAGTTTATGGAGATTGTTGGTGAATATACTTTACTGCCATTGACTAATTGTCATTATGATGTATTAGCTTGCTATTGTCACCTTAAGTTTGTCTATATTTTATTTATATTTTCATAATCAAACTTGTGTTTGTTTTAATCACCTTGTTGGTTGCCTTTTGCTGGTTTTGAGTGGAGTTTAAATCAATCTAAACTTATATATGTAACAATATAAAGTCCTTTGGTGAAGTCATAGCCTTACATGGGTTCTCATACCACTGCTATGCAGATGACAATTAACTTGTTCTCTCTTTTTCTCCCTCAGACACTGATGTTTCTTCCTGGATCTATGCATGACTGGCAAGTATCTCCTCAGTGATGGCAGCTAACCATCTGAATCTTAATCCCAGCGATCTGAATTGCTGTTAATCCCAGCTGACTCATCCCAACATCAAGATCTTGAAATCTCCTTGGACAAAACTGTGATCTTTCCTTCAGGGACTGCACGAAGTCTTGGAGTAACCATTGTTATGTGCCTGTCCTTCTCTTCTCATACCACTGATCTTTCTTGATCATCTTGATTTTTTTTCTGTTTAACATCCAGAGGATTCTTCCATTTCACTCCACTAAGGCAACTCAGATACTTGTTCAACCCCTTGTCATTTCAATACTGGATTACTGCAACTCATTCCGGACAAGTCTACCTTTGAGCTATTCGACCCCTGCAAAAGATCCAGACTGCAGCTGCATGACTTATTTTGAACTATCCCAATTTTCCCAGACCATACCACTGCTATAATATCTTCACTGGCTTCCTGTAGCTGCTTGCATTCAATTTAAAACACTAATGCTTGTTTGCAAAGGCAAAAATAGACCTGCACCTTCCTACCTCAAAGCACTTATCACCATGTTCTCTCTGATCCTCCAGCACTACAAGTCCAAGGGACAAGGGAAAAACAAATCTAAACTGTTCTCTGTCCAGTCTCCAAAGGGGTGGAATGAACCTCCTTTGAACATCTGGACAGCTGAGTCACTGGATATTTTTAAAAGGATGTCTGAAAACTTACCCTTTTCGACAATACTTAGATTTGCACTATGCTTTATACAAACAAATGCTCATTCATTTTCCGAACTGCTTAATCCTAATTAGGTTTGAGGGGAGTCTGGCACCTATCACAGCCAACACCAGGTGAGGGCGGGGTACCCTGAACAGTTCACCGAGCCATTGCATGGCCGACACTCACACTTAGGAGATATTTGGAAACCCCATTTAGTCAACTGCCCATGTTTGTGGACAGGGGAGGAAAGGAGAGTACTCAGACGAAACTCATGTAAGCACAGGGAGAACATGCAAACTCCACACAGGAACATGCTAGCTGGGAATCCATCCCAGGACCTTCTTACTGTGAGGCCGATGTGTTGAGGCCGATGTGTTAACCACTACTCCACACACACACACACACACACACACACACACACACACACACACACACACACACACACACACACGCCACAAAAAGGAAAACCCACAAAACACCAAAAGACTGAGTGTGACTGATGTCGTACTTAGTCGATGTTCAAACAAACCAGTATAAGAAAATATTTACTGATCGAGACTTTAAAGGTTCTGTCAGTCTCTCTGGATAAGAGCGTCTACTAAATACTGTACATGTAAATGTAATCTCTCTGTCTCTGTCACACTCTTCCTCTCTTTCTCTCACTCTCTGGGTCTCTCTCTCTCTGAACTGCTCTCTCTCTCTCTCTCTCTCTCTCTCTCTCTCTCTCTCTCTCTCTCTCTCTCTCTCTCTCTCTCTCTCTCTCTCTCTCCTCATACCTTTGGGAAACTTTAATTTAAACCAAGGTAATAGCTGTTACATATAATGGTGTGTAACAAGCTAGCGCGTCCCCCTCTGGAGCCCTCTGATTGGCAATAGTGATAAATTTGTTTAATTACTGCATGCCTATAGGGGAGGTTTTAGATCTCGGAACCGCCATCATTTTAAGACTATGGCATGATGAAAAAGAAAAATCGGTGTCCTGCACAGGCTGTAACCATTGGAGCCCATCTGTGGGAAAGATGTCTGAGAAGAATGACTGTAAGACCCTGTCATCCATCACAATCAGCCCTGTTTTCCTCTTCATCCATCCCTTCTACTCTTCCATCCCTCCTGTTTTCATGAGAAAATTCATCACGCCTGTTTGGCCCAGAGACTCTAATCTTGACATTCTCGGTTGCTGGGTCAGGACTTACGCAGCAGCTGCAGCTCGGATGGATAGAGGGACGACGGATGGAGAGAGAAAAAATAAAAGTCAGAGTAGGATTCTTTTTTTTTTAATCTGTCTTCAACATGATTCACAGGCTCCATATTTACACTGCACCTGCACCTACACACACACACACACACACACACACACACACACACACACACACACACACACACACACACACACACACACACACACACACACACACACACTATAACAGCGATATTTCAAAAGGTAAACACAGGAAAGATTATTTTAAATTATAAATATTTTTCTATTACCCAAGAACCATTAAATCCTATATTCAGATTGGTAATAAAATTAACATGAGCTGGGGGGACAGAAGGGACAATCTGATGATAATGGGGCTTGAACCACCAACCTTGGGATCAGTGATCCAGCACCCTATCACCGCTATTAGTTTATTTTAATACTTATTTTAATATACACTATGAACTCTAATATGTAATTATTGTTTTTATTCTAGGTACTGACTCTTATTTGTATATTTATCATTTTAAGGATGGGATATCCAGTATTATCACTTTTCCAAATGGTTTACATGATAATCTGATAAATTCACTTGTTTAGCCCATGTTCTAGATATTAAATGTAAGTAAATTCAAATAAAAAAGTACATTTTTAAATGAAAAAAAAAAATAAAAAAAATAAATAAATTAATTAATTAATTAATTAATTAATAATAATAATAATAATAATAATAATAATAATAATAATAATAATAATAATGTTGGGCAGTGGTGGACTAGTGATATAGGGCACTGGATCGCTGATCCAAAGGTTGGGGGTTCGAGTCCCAATCTCCACAAGGTTGTCACTGTCCCCCCCAGTGCAGCTAACTGGGTTATCAAAGGCGGGCCATGTTTCTCACTGTCATGGTGAGAAGCATGTAAAAGAACCGTTGCTGACTTTCGTCAAGAGTAGGCTGCAAAGTCGTCAGCGTGTTTCTGTCCCTTGCTAAAAGGGTTGTGACAGGAAGGGCATCCGACGTAAAAACCTCTGCCAAATCAAATGTGCGAATCAGATGATTCGCTATGGCGACTCCCGAGTAAAAGGGAAAAAGCCGAAACGAAGACACACAATAATAACAATAATGTTATCAGGGGCATAATGCCCCTGGTAGGGTCACCCAAGGCAAACAGGTCCTGGGTGAAGGTCCAAACGAAGTGCGATTCAGAAGACCCTTATGACTAAGAGACAGACGAGGATGCAGTCTCCCTTGCCCGAACGTGGGTTGGGTGGTCGGGCTTCTGCCCATGGAGCCTGGCTGGGCCTAGCCCGAAAAGGAGACATGGGTCCGCCCTCCCATGGATCCACCACCCATGGGAGGAGTTTTAGGGGTTGGGTTCAATGTGAATTGGGCGGCAGCCAAAGTCATGGGTTCAGTTGGACGGATCCTCGGTTACTAACTCCGACCCTCAAGACGCTCAAGATGCTGTGGAATGTCACCTCTCTGGCGGGGAAGGAGCCTGATCTGGTGTGTGAGGTGGAGAGATACCGACTAGATATAGTCAGGCTCACCTCAACTCATAGCTTGGGCTCTGGAACCCCCCATCTTGAGAGAGGCTGGATCTTATTCCATTCTGGAGTTGCTTATGGGGAGACACGGTGAGCCAGTGTGGGCATTCTTGTCGCCCCCCTTCTCAGGGCCCAAATGTTGGGGTTCTCCCCGGTTGATGAAAGGATAGCTTCACTCCGTCTTTGGGTGGGGGGACGGGTCCTGACTGTTATTTGTGCTTATAAACCAAATGATAGTTCAGAGTACTCACCCTTCATGGAGTCTTTAGGAGGTGTGTTGGAGAACGCTCCCACAAGAGGCTCACTCGTTGTATTGGGTGACTTCAACGCCCATGTGGGCAATGATAGTGTGACCTGGAAGGGTGTTATCGGTAGGTACAGCCTCTCCAGTCTGTATCCAAATGGTGTTTCTTTGTTGGACTTCTGTGCTCGTCACAGTTTGTCTATCACGAACACCATGTTTGAATATAAGTGTGTCCATAAGTGCACTTGGCACCAGGACACCCTAGGTTGCAGTTCGATGATTGACTTTGTAGTCGTGTCATTGGACTTGCGGCCGTATGTTCTGGACACTCGGGTGAAGAGAGGAGCCGAACTGTCTACCGATCCCCACCTGGTGGTGAGTTGGCTTTATGGGTGGGGTTGGCTGCCTTCCAAACTTGGCAGGCCCAAGCATGTAATCAGGGTCTGCTGGTAATGTTTGGCAGAGTCCCCTGTCTGAGAGGCCTTTAACTCACACCTCCGGCAGAGCTACAACCACGTCCCAGAGGAAGCGGGTGACATGGAATCTGAATGGGCCATGTTTCGTGCCTCTATTGCTGAGGCGGCAGTCCATAGGTGTGGTTGAAAGGTCATTGGTGGCGGTAACCCTCGAAACCGGTGGTGGACACCTGTGGTGAAGGGGGCCGTCCAGCTGAAGAAGGCCGAGTTTTAATAGCCTGTGGGACTCACGAGGCAGCGGGCAAGTACAGGCAGGCCAAACGTGCTGCAGCTGAGCCTGTCACAGATGCAAAATCTGGGTCATGGGAGGAGTTCAGTGAGGGCCTGGAAAGTGATTATCAGTTGGCCTAAAAAATGTTCTGGACCACCATCCGACACCTCAGGAAGGGGAAACAGTTCTCCCCAAACACTGTTTACAGTAGAGGTGGGGAACTCCTTACCTCGGCTGGGGATGTCATCGAGAGGTGGAGGGAATACTTTGAGGACCTCCTCAATCCTACCAACACGCCCTCTGTGAAGGAGGAACACCATGGGGGTTAGGGTGGGGGTCTGCCCATCACTGGAATGGAGGTCACTGAGGTTATCAAAAAGCTCCTAAGTGGTCGAGCTCCAGGATTGGATGAGATCCACCCAGAATATCTCAGGGCTCTGGATGCTGTGGATGTCTTGGTTGACACGTCTCTGCAACATTGCGTGGTCATCAGGGCCTGTACCTCTGGATTGGCAAACCAGGGTGGTGATCCCTATTTTTAAGAAGGGGGACCAGAGGGCATGTTCCAATTATTGGGGAAATCACACTCCTCAGCCTACCCAGGAAAGTCTATGCAGGGGTACTGGAGAGGAGGATCTGACCGATAGTTGAACCACGGATTCAGGAGGAACAATGTGCTTTTCGTCCTGGCCGTAGCCAACTCTATACGCTCCACAGGGTTTTGGAAGGGGCATGGGAGTTTGTCCACATGTGTTCTGTAGATTTAGAGAAGGCTTTCAATCATGTCCCTCGAAGAATGTTGTAGGGCGTGCTCTGAGAGTACGCTGTTCCGGACCCATTGCTATGGGCCATACGATCGCTGTGTCACTGGAGCCAGAATTTGGTCTGTATTGGTAACAATAGGTCGAATTCATTTCAGGTGGGAGTTGGAGTCCACCAAGGCTGTCCTTTGTCACCGATTCTGTTCATAATTTTTATGGGCAGAATTTCTAGGTGCAGCCGAGGTGTTGGGGGGTTCAGGTTTGGTGGCCATTAGATCTCAGCTCTGCTTTTTTGTGGATGATGTTATCCTTTTGGCTCCATCAAGTCGGGACCTCCAGCTCTCATTGGGGCAATTTGCAGCTGAGTGCGAAGCAGCTGGGATGAAAATCAGTACCTCCAAGTCCGAGGCCATGGTTCTCAGTCAGACAAGGGTGGAATGCACCCTCCGTGTAGGGAATGAGGTCCTGACCCAAGTGGAGGAGTTTAAGTATCTTGGGTTCTTGTTCATGAGTGAGGGAAGGATGGAGCAGGAGATTGGCAGACTGATCACTGCAGCCTCTGTTGTTAACCGAAGCCTGTACCGGCACATTGTGGTGAAGTGGGAGCTGAGCCGCAAGGCAAAGCTCTCAATTTACCAGTCAATCTACAGTCCAACCCTCACCTATGGTCACAAGCTTTGGGTAGTGACCGAAAGAACAAGATCATGGATACAAGCGGCTGAAATGAGCTTCCTTTGCCAGGTGGCGGGGTTCTCCCTTAGAGATAAGGTGAGAAGCTCTACCATCCAGGGAGAGCTTGGAGTAGATCTGCTGCTCAATCGCATTTAGAGGGACCAGTTAAGGTGGCTAGGGCATCTGGTCAGAATGCCTCCTGGACGCCTTCCTGGTGTGGTGTTTTGGGCATGTCCAACCGGGAACAGAACCCAGGGTCGACCTAGAACATGCTAAGGCGAATTTGAGGAGTCGACAGAACATTTTAAAACAACATTATTTTTTGGTACTGCATTGAAGCAGAGTCATTAACATGCTTCCAAACATGAGGGATTAGCAAAAATTTGTTATTGCGGGATGTTCCGTGGAATGACTGACCACTTATGCCCCTTTCCAACCGATGCAACTTGACCCGTGGAAGTTCACGGGAATGCTTTGGCAGAACACTGCAGAACAAAGTGTGGTTGTCGTTGTGTCTATCATCGGTTGCTGCAGAGAACAGTCGGCATCGCAGATTTCTGCTGCTACTCACAGAAAAAATGCTAACATTTAATTTTCCCCTACATTTTTGCAGAAAGGCTGAAAATCTTTTTTCCGTCTGAGAATGTGACACTATCGCCAGCATCATATGAACATCTTTCTCTTCATGTAATCTTTTTTACTTGAAAATTTTTTCAGTCACATTTTTGCCATTATGCCAGTCTTCTCAATTATTTTCTGCCGTGCTCCCTCTAGGAAGAGGACCCCCCCCCCCATATAAATAGTGTTATTTGTCTAAAACTTGTTATAAGTAATCCTCTTCATAACACTGTATCCTTATTAACATAATAAATCATTATCATTATGGAATGCAAAAATATATTTAAAAAATTAAAAAGAATAAATATAGATCAACTTCCAACAAAGAAGAACTTTATTATTTTTTTTAGTCTTTAAAGAAAAAGATTTAAAGTACATCAATTTGCCTGAAATAATAATAAAAAAATGTAATTTTTGTCATTTTTTGACCAACAATTTGAACCATTTGATACTAAAAAATATAATTAAATAAAATCAATAAATAATAATAAATTCAAATTGATCAGCAATATTAACTCAGGAGCACAATATGTAAAACACTTAAACAAAAGAAAAAGAATAAAACAATTATTATTATTATTATTATTATTATTATTATTATTATTATTATTATTATTATTATTATTATTATTATTATTATTAACAAAATTATTTAGTCCAAATTAATGCCTATAATGAGCACATTTCGCAGTGCACAGCTTTTCAAAGCAGGGTTTAAAGCACTATACTCTCAGCTCCTGCCAATGACAGAGAAAAATTAGACTGTGCACAGGCCCCTTTTGCATGGTAATTCAGCTTCAGCTTCCGGTTAGGGCAAAACATTGCTTTGGGTACTATTTCAATTGAGCGTTGACATCCTTTGGCGTCCTTATAATTGTACATTATAAAACTGTCAACATCAATTTTATTGGAATACGTTTAGGTTTAGCTTGTTTTGTGTAAATATGGTTAATTCTTGTTGCACTGTTGGCTGTCAAAACCATGCAGGTGGTTGCAAAGAAGTAATTCACCCATAAGTGTGTTTCAGTTTAACCTTCATTATGCGGTAGGCTTGAAGCGTAAGTAACATTACTTACCCTGAAATTTATAAATGACTACTTTTTATTATTATCCCCAGTGTAACAAGCATGGATGTACCTGGTCTGTTATTGTGTATATCTGTAATCAATACAAAATGTATCATGTTGCTACTGCTCATTTTGATGATGTAATATTACATGTGTAGCTTATCTGTAAGTGTTTGTGGTTATAAATGTGTAGTGCCTTTTTGTATATTTCCATCTCTCAAGTTCTGGGGACAGGCTGTAGGTTCTGATTCCCCTTGGGAGCGCTCTGATCTAACATTAACCGAATAAAACTCACGTACATGGCTCAGATGATTGATTTCTGAATCTGAGAGCAATACTTGTGTGGAATATATTGATAACATTTTTGAGATTGTTCATCTTCTTGTACAAAACGTGTCCGAAAAATGTAATGTATCTTCCAAATCTTCCTGGGCATGCTGCAAATGTTTAGACAGGAACAGGAAGTCAGAGGCTATTGACCATGGCGGCATACATAATGTATGCAGAGTGCGTAGTCTAGTTTTTCTTCTACTTCATTGTCTCCTGCTCAATGCTGAACTGGGACCTGGACTTATTTTCACAGGTTGGGCATGCCCCACTATTTGAGAACCACTGCATTATGCTCAATAAAATGTTGGTAAATCGTACTAAGATTAAGCTAAGCTGGCGCCCATCCCAGCTAACTCCGGGTGAAGGCAGAGTACACCCTGGATGGCTCACCTGGCCATTGCAGGGAGGAAACACCCTGACGGTTTTGCTCTTGTCGAAAGTCAGCAATGGTTGTTTTACAGGAACCTCACACCATAGACAGTGAGAGACCTGATTGGCCATAAAATCCCTGTTAGCTGAAGTGGGCTGACAGTGACAACACAGGGAGAGTGGGGCTTGAACCCCCAACCTTAGGATCAATGATCCAGCTCCTTTACCACCAAGCCACCACTGCCATTGGTCATGTATATTAATTATTATATTTGTATAACTGTTATTAATGGTCACCGATTCCTATGGTCAGGTGTAACTTCCACTGCCCAGAACGGCCCTAGAATTGGACAAGCTGGCATTGCCTTAGCCCTCACACCTTGATCTCAGAGAGCTTTCATTAATTGGAATCCAGAAAATGAACAAATTCTTACCGCCCGATTTAAGCACTGTCAAGGTAGACTGACTGTTATCATCACATATGCTCCTACCAACATTGTACCTGATCATGACAAGGACCGCTATTATGACATACTGTCAAATTTAGTGGGCCAGGTTTCCAGACACAAATCACTGTAGTGTTAACAGATGCCAATGCCACTCTAAGTTCGACTTCACACAATTTGCAAGCTAATGCAGTGGGAAGATTCTTTGTGGATCATGAAACGAATGATAATGGCCTATGTATACTTGGTGTCTGCCTAGAAGAGGATCTGAAGGCTGCTGATAGCTGCTTCCAACCCAACCGCATTCATTACTGGACCTGGTACTCGAATGATGGGTATATGTGTTGTGCTCTTGATCATATTCTGATTTCTTGTTGCTGGAGTTCCAGCGCCATGTGTTGCCGGGTTTATCAGAGTGCTCAACTTGAAAATACAGATCATCGTCTTCTTATGATGTCTATGAAGCTAATGCTCAGAGCTGAACAGAAGTCGAGAAGTACACCAAAGTTCAACCTTTTGAAACTCAAAGATCCGGGAGTTGAACACCTCGAGCAGGTTGAAGTGAACAGTCACGTTGCTATTCTTGGTAGTGAAGGAACCCTCCATGACGATGTAGTGGAAAGTCTTGATGTGAACCAGGAGTTTAAGCATATAAAGCAAACGATCTTAAAAGCAGCAGAACAGGTCCTTGGAAAAGAAACTAGAGAGGAGTGTCATCCTTGGATCTCCCAAGCCACCCTCGATATAATTGAGAAGCGACTGCAAGCTCAGCTTAACAACGAATCAACAAATATTGGCAGCTAAATATTGCCAGGAATCGTGTGATAGAATGTAACAAAGAAAAATTACTTGAAGAACGGGTCACTGAACTTGAGTGGGCAAAATTACAGCGTAACCAAGGTGAAATCTTCAAATCCCTTCGGAAAATGCGCGCGAAACTGCAAGATTCAAATATACAGATCAAAAATCACAATGGAGAAGTCCTAAAGACCCTCGTGACTGCATGTGCCGATGGAAATACCACTTTGAATCTCTACTGAATAAGCCAGAGCAATCGAGTTGCAAGACTCACAACCACCCACTGGTATTCCAGAGTGCTTAATAGAATAGATCACACAGGAAGAAGTCAAAGTAGCCCCCACAAAGTTGAAAAGAGGCAGATCCGCTGGTATCGATGGAATCCCAGCTGAACTTTTAGCAAACGGTGGTGAAAGTTTGATTACCCATCTTACATGCTTTTTCAATATGATATATATAAAGGAGGAAATCCCCCATAAATGGCGTCGCGGTATTGTTTTGCCCTTCTGGAAGAGAAAAGGAGACAAACTAACATGTGACAACTATTGTGGGATCACACTTCTTCCAACTGTGCAGAAGCTATATGCAGCCATCGTCCTGTCTCGTGTGCAACCTGCTCTCTCTTACACCAGATGTCTCAACCAAGCCGTATTCAGAGAAAATAGGTCAACAACGAAGCATATTATTTTGCGGTGAGGAACGTTATCCAAAAAGTGAACAAATTTAAGTGCAGCACTATGGCTTACATAGGGTTTATCAATCTGAAGGCAGCATTTGACTCTGTCCATCAGTCATCACTCTGGAAATGCTTCGACTTGTCAGGGCTCCCTGCAAAGTTAGTGAATGTTTTCTCTGATCTTTATCACCATAGTGAAAGCATGGTGCGGATAGAGAAACAAGGTAGCGACTGGTTTCGGCATCACAGTGGTGTACGTCAGGGTTGTGCCGCCGCACTGGATTTATTCAACTGTGCAATTGACCGTTGGATGAACTGTGTTGTGCGAAGAATCCCGGGTATCACGTCTGGTGATTACCAGGTGAATACGCAGATGATGTTACCGTATTTTTCCTTCTTTGGAACATCTGCGGCGAGACCTCCAGGTCTGTCAGGGGGAAGCAGCAAAGCTTGGGCTTCAAGTCAATTGGAGTAAGACCTGAGTTAGGGCCGTCGGCAATGCTAACCCACCACCCTCTGTCACTGTTAATGGAGTAGACGTAGTTATTACTTCAGAGCAAGAATATTTGGGTTCTGTGATATCAACTGATGGAAGCTACGGCAAAAACATCTACTGACGTATCGGAAAGTCAACAAGTATCCTCAAGAGCCTACAATCACAATGCTGGTCTCAACGAGCTGCCTCCCATGAAACAAAGTTGAGAATATACAATGCTGCAGTCCTGCCAGTGCTTTTGTATGACTCTGAAACCTGGACCTTCTCAGTTGCACAGGCGAGAAAACTGTATGCCTTTGATACCCGTGCACTCCGTCGCGTAGAGATGATTCACTGGAAGGACTTAGTCAGTAATGAAGTTCTCCGGACTCGCACGAACACCGTGCCACTCACAAGAGTTATCCACCAACATCGCCTATTCTGGTTTGGCCATCTTCTGAGAGGGCCCAAAATCTTTGTTTTAGCTGAATCCTCTCAGCTTCAGATGGAGATGCTTCTCTGGCCATCCATGACTTCACTGGGAAGATGCGGTGAATGAAGACCTTGGTCTTGGAGTTAGACCAGAAGACGCTCCAGGCCACGCCTCCAGTCAAAAACTTTGGCGTCAGCTTGGGTCTCGCGTTCTCTCTACGGCGTCCCGGCATGAGACCCAATGATGATGATGATGATGATGATGATGATGATGATGATGACGATGATGATGGTGATGATGAATCCTAACTATATAAGACCATGGTTTGGTCTATAAATGTAAATGGGAACTGTAAATGTAAACATTATCACATACATAATTTACTAGATTATGACACAGGCATTTTACTACACTACTACACAGAGAATTTACTACATTACTACTCAGACAATTTAATACATTAATACACAGACAATTTAATACATTACGACACAGACAATTTACTACATTAAAAAACAGACAGTTTAATACATTACGGCGCAGGGAAGGTACCACATTGCTACACAGGCAATTTTCCACATTACTACACAATTTACTACATGACTACACAGAGAATTTACCACATTACTACACAGACAACTTATTGCATTATTACACGGAGAATTTAGTACATTACGACAGGAACATTTTACTACATTAGGAAACACATGCAGCACAAGCCAGTGTTCATGCCAATGCTGGTCCCAAGCCCAAATAAATGTAGAGGGTTGTGTCAGGAAGGGCATCTGACGTAAAACCTGCGTCAAATTTGATATGCAAATCATCAATACAACTTTCATACTGACTCAGTGCTGTTAACCAGCAGGGTGCTGGTGGAAACTGGATGACTGTTGGTCGAAGAAGGAGAGGTGGGAGGTGTGTCCGTAGGCAGAGAAAGAAGAGGAAAGACATGAATAAAGGACTGAAAGAAGGGACTTTGAATGTCGGAACTATGAAAGCAAAAGCTCGAGAGATGGCTGACATCATGCAGGGGAGTAAAGTGTTACTGTGTGTTCAGGACACCAGGTGGAAAGGTAGCAAGGCTAGAAACTTAGGAGCAGGGTTTAAGCTGTTTAATTAGGGTGTGTACGGGAATAGAAATGGAGTAGGAGTCATCTTGAAGGAGGAGTTTGTCAGGAATGTTCTAGAAGTGAAAAGAGTGTCAGACAGAGTGATGAGTCTCAAGTTAGAAATTGAAGGCGTGATGGTCAGTGTTGTGAGTGCTTATGCCCCACAAGAAGGATGTGAGCTAGAAGAGAAGAAGAGATTTTGGAGCAAGTTAGGTGAAGTGATGCAGAGTACCCCCAGAGCCGAAAGAGTGGTCATTGGTGCAGACTTCAATGGACATAATGGTGCAGGCAACAGAGGGGATGAGGAAGTAATGGGCAGGTTTGGTATCCAGGACAGGAACACAGATGGGCTAATATTGATAGATTTTGCAAAGAGGATGGGAATGGCTGTGGTGAATTCTTTCTTCCAGAAGAGACAGGAGCATAGGGTGACTTATAAAAGCAGAGGTGGGAGCACACAGGTAGACTACATCTTGTGTAGGCGATGTAATTTGAAGGAAGTCAGTGACTGCAAAGTAGTAGTGGGTGAGAGTGTTGCCAAACAGCATAGGATGGTGATGTGCAGGATGACGCTGATGGTGAGGAAGGTGAAGAAGGCAAAGGCAGAGCAGAAGACAAAGTGGTGGAAGCTGAAAAAGGAAGATTGTCATGTTGTCTTCAAGGAGGAGTTGAAACAGGCTTTGGGTGGTCAGGAAGTGCTTCCAGATGACTGGCCAACTACAGCAAATGTGATCAGGGAGACAGGTAGGAGAGTACTTGGTGAGTCCTCTGGAAGGAAAGTAGATAAGGATACTTAATAGTGGAATGGGGAAGTGCAGTAGTGTGTACAAAGGAAGATGTTAGCTCAGAAGAAGTGGGACATTGAGAGAACTGAAGAAAGTAAACAGGAGTACAGGGAGACACAGCGTAAGGTGAAGGTAGCGGTGTCAAAGGCCAAGCAGAGAGTGTATGATGACCTGTATGGTAGGTTGGATGGTAAGCAGGGAGAAAATGATTTATACAGGTTGGCACAGCAGAGAAATAGAGATGAGAAGGACATTCATTCATTTTCATTTATTTATTAATGACCACACAACCAAGTTGGTGGAATTTGCTGTCGGTACAGCACTCAGCTATGACAAAAGTTACAAAGGACATTAACAACACACATCATACAACAAAGACAGCACACATGAAAACAAATGATTACAAACATATCCATAACAACTACAGTAATAAAGGACAACAAAAAGACAGACAAGGCTGTAATGTACATTCAGTGCAAAGAGTTCAGAGTCCTTATGACTGTAGGGAAGAAACTGTTCTTGAAACGGGATGTTCGGTGTGTAGAGATCGATATCGCCTCCTAGAGGGCAGCGGTTGAAACAAATGATGGGCAGGGTGAGAGGGATCAGAGATGATTTTTTGTGCTCTTAAGATTGAGCGTTTATGATAAATTGATTGGACTGATGGAAGGGGGGTGCCAATGATCCTAGATGATTTATTGACAATGCGCTGTAGTTTTTTCTGTGATTTGCTGTCTAGGCTGCCATACCAAACTGTTATGGATGAAGTGAGAGTGCTCTCAGTGATGGCGGAGTAGAAACGGAGGAGGAGATTTGTTTTCACTCTAAATTTCTTGAGCTGTCTCAGGAAAAACAGTCTTTGGTGGACTTTTTTTTCTGTGTTAGTGTTCCATTTTAGTGTATTGTTAATGTGAGTGCCGAGAAATTTGAAAGAGTCAGTTATGGCTATGGGTTCATTAGAGATGTGAATGGGCGTTTTGAGTGAGGCTGTGTGCCTGAAGTCAATTATTAGTTCTTGTGTTTTGGATGGGTTGAGCTGGACATTGTTTTCTTGGCACCAGGAGACAGCTTGGGCTACTTGTTGGCGGTACTGGTGTTCATTATCCATAGTTATGAGTCCAATGACAGTAGTGTCGTCTGCATATTTAAAAATGGAAACTGAACTGTGATGGGATGTCATATGGTTTGTGTACAGAGAAAAAAGCCATGGTGAAAGGACGCAACCCTGGGGGACACCTGTGCTGAGGGTGAGAGGTTACCCATCTTAACCCTTTGTTTCCTTTTCCATAGGAAGCTCCATAACCAATGGCGTAGACAGGGGTCAATGTTCATGTTCGTCAGTTTATTGAAGATGTTGACCAGGTTTATTGTGTTAAAAGCAGAACTGAAGTCAATGAAAAGGATACGAGCATAGCTGTTAGGAGACTCAAGGTGCTGTAAGATGTGGTAGAGGGCCAGGTTGACGGCATCCTCAACAGACCTGTTGTCACGGTAAGCAAATTGATGAGGGTCGAGCAGGGGGGTAGTGGATGCCTTCAGATGATTGAGGATGATGCGTTCAAACGACTTCATGACCACGGATGTTAGGGCGATTGGTCTGTAGTCGTTGAGACATGAGATCTTTGATGATTTTGGGACAGGGATTATGGATGAAACCTTGAAACATAGTGGAACTTTACAGTGGCGGAAGGATGTATTAAAGATGGAGGTGAATATTGGGGCCAGTTGAGCTGCGCAGTACTTAAGAACAGCAGGGGTGATCCCGTCTGGGCCAGCTGCTTTCCTCTTGTTATTTTTCTTAAAGATGTTCCTGACCTCTTCCTCCTGGATGTGAAATGAGGGGTGTGGGAGGGGGTGAGGGAGGGGATAGGGGGGGACTAGGGACTGTTCAAACCTCCCATGCATCAAGTTAGGGTGACTAAGGACTGAGTGAGATATGTATTGACTGATGACAGAAGTGTGCTGGAAAGATGGAAAGAATACTTTGAAGAGCTGATGAATGAGAAAAGGAGAGAGAGAAGGAAGTAGCAAAGTAAGGGTGAAGTGAAGAGGACATTGAAGAGGATGAAGAGTGGAAAGGCAGTTGGTGCTAATGACATACTGGTGGAGGTATGGAAGTGTCTCAGAGAGGTAGCAGTAGATTTTCTGATTTTCTTGAAGAACAGTCAACAAGGTCTTAACGCGTAATTTTTAAGAACAAGGGAGACAATTTACTACACAGATAATTCACTGCATTACTACACAGACAATTTGCCACATTACTAGACAGACAATTTACTGCATTACTGCACAGACAATTTACTACATTACAACACAGGCAATATACTACATTACTGCACAGACAATTTAACTGCACAGACAATTTGCCACATTACTAGACAGACAATTTACTACATTACTACAAAGAGAATTTACTACATTACTGCACAGACAATTTACTACATTACAACACAGGCAATATACTACATTACTGCACAGACAATTTACCACATAACTACACAGAGAATTTACCTTATTACTAGACACACAATTTACTGCATTACTACACTGACAATTTACTATTACCACACAGACAAATTACTACATTACTACACAGAGAATTTACTACATTACTCCACAGAGAATTGTTCCACATTACTTCACAGACAATTTGCTACATTACTACAGAGAGCATACTTCACAGTAAATTTCCTACATTTACTACACAGATAATTCACTGCATTACTACACAATTGTCTGCATTACTACACAGAGAATTTACTGCATCACTCAACTGACAATTTAATGCATTACTTGGAGAGAATTTATCGTGTTACTACACAGACGATTTTATAAAATGCTCCTCAGACATTTTCTTTCATCACTGCACAGAGAATATACCACATTACTACACAGAGAATTTACTACATTACTACACTGACAATTTACTACATCTTTAAACAGACACTTTTTCCACATTACTACACAGAGAATGTACTAAATTCTTACACAGACAATTTACGCCATTCCGCTACAGAGAATTTACCACATCACTACACATAGAATTTATCACATTACAACACAGACAATTTACTACATCTTGAAACAGACATTTTTTTTCCATATTACTAGACAGAACGTGTACTAAATTGTTACACTGGCAATTTACTGCATTACCACATAGAGAATATACCACATTACTACACAGAGAATTTGCTATATTACTTTACAGACAGTTTACTCCTCAGACTTTTTACTGCATCACTACACAGAGAATTTTGTTTTACATTACTACACTGACAATTTACTACATCTTTTAATAAACCATTTTTCCACATTACTACACAGAGAATGTACTAAATTCTTACACTGGCAATTTACTGCATTATTCCACAGAGAATTTACCACATCACTACACATAGAATTTACTACATTACTACACTAAAAATTTACTTCATTACTATGCAAATAATTTATCATATTACTACACAGACAATTTAGTACATTACTACGCAGTCAATTTAGTACATTACTCCTCAGACATTTTACTGCATTATTACACTGACAATTTACTACATCTCTAAACAGACAATTTTTACACATCACTACAGAGAGAATGTACTAAATTCTGGCACTGCAATTTAGTGCATTACTACACAGACAATTTACCACATCACTACACATAGAATTTACTACTACATTGCTCCACAGACAATTCATTATATTTCCACACAGACAATTTACTACATTACTCCACAGCCAATTTACCACATCACTACAGAGAGCATTTAACACATTACATCACAGTGAATTTCCTACATTACTACACAGACAATTCACTGCATTACTATACAGACAATTTATCATATTACTGCACAAACAATTTACTTCACTAGTAAACAGACAATTTGCTGCATTGATGATCGCTCTTTCTTGCATACGAAGATCAAGGAAGGGTTGGTGAGTTGCAAGCCCGCTGGTGGCTGTGGAGGCCGATGCATGATGCACTTGCGGTGTCTTTTTTCTCTCACTGCTCCACTCCCCTAGATTTCAAACTCTTGGCTTGCTCTTTGAATAATGTACTGCCCACTTGGGTTAGTTAGTGGCATCAACTTGCCAGGAACTGGGTGAGATTTTTGCCAGAGAAAAGTATCTTTTTTAGCTAGTCTTGTAACGCTTTTTCGGAGCACCCAGGTTTAGATTTCCAGAATTGAGTTCCCCGAACAGGACAGTTTTTGGCATGTGAGAGTCCTCCATTCTTGCAAAATGCCCTGCCTATCGCAATCGGTGTATAAGCAGGATGGACTCGATACTGGGAAGTTGGACTTCTTACAGAACATCCTCATTTGACCTGTAGTCATGCCACTTGAGGAGCAGAGCGTCTTTGTTGGAGATCATTGTTTTCCGAATCCAACACGGTACATACATTCCTGCACGCAATTTTTATATGATACTTTCTTTGTTTAGCACCACGTAAGGAGATGACCTGTTGGCAGCGGTGAGCCAACCAGGTAATGTGAGGCAAGTGATTTTTGGGTCACCTTTTCTAGACCCATCCCCATCTGGAGCAAGCAGCACTTTCCTACAAAGGGCTGCTTGGTCGTCCTGTGTGAAACCGGATGATGCCATTGCCTCGTTCGACAATCAAACGGCCAATTACAACAGGACCACCTACATGCAGGCTTGACACTGCAGCTTCCAGTGCCATCTTGCACCTGATGTTTTTGCCCCTTCCCCATCCCTGTAGGACTTTACTGCTCCCCTTCCCGCCTGCACTGATTGCTTAAAGTGACAATCAGCCTGCGCCAACCGATTGTGACTCTTATGGTCCAGGGACGTTCCGCAGTAGCTCAGCAAGCTGAGACGGCTGTGGTGACCTCAGGTTTTATATCAGAGTTTCCTTCTCCTAGATGCACTCTTTGCCAAGAGTAACAAGCTGTATCTGCCCGGGTTTGGAATCAGTGCTGTCCTTCATCTAGATGGGCTGCCCCCCTGGGGTGCACGCCCCATCTGCTCAGAGCAAACTGGTTTTAAGGCACCAGAAGCCCGCCTTCGCCCTTTCTCCTTGTTTGTGGAAACAGGTCTCGCCGGGCTATGAGATAGCTGCACATGAAGGCCAGAGAGCTGGGCTTTCGCTGACAGAGGCTCTGTTGAAGCACACCTTTTGGGAGCAGTTATTAGGGAAGTAAGAGCTCAACTTCACAACCCACTGCCGGCAGTGTCAGCCATTGAGATTTATTGCATTCCAACACAGACAATTCACTACATTGCTACACAGATCATCATCATTATCATCATCATCATCATCATGATCATATCTTATCCCCGTAGGGTAGTGTAGCACTTGGTCTCTTCCAGAGAAGATTAACTGGGACGCCGGAACGCTTGATACTTGTCCCCAGAAACACGCTGACGGCTTTGCAACCTACTCTTTTTACAAAAGTCAGCAATGGTTCTTTTACATGCCTCTCACCATAGTCAGTGAGAGACATGGTCCACATTTGATAACCCAGTTAGATGCACTGGGGGGCAGTGACAACCCTGTGGGGACTTGAACCCCCAACCTTAGGATCAGAGATTGTGCGCCCTATCCACTAGACCACCACTGCCTGCTACACAGATAATTTACTATATTACTACACAGACGATGTACTACATTGATACACAGACAATTTACTACAGCACTACTCAGAGAATTTACTACATTCCTACAGAGACAAGTTACTACATTACTACACAAATAATTTACCATTTTACTACACAGAGAGTTTACTACACAGGCAATTTTCTACATTACTATACAGACAATTTACAATATAACTGCACAGAGAATTTACTACATTACTACACAGACAATTTACAACATTACCACACAGAGAATTTACTACATTACTACACAAACAATTTATTACATTATTACACAAATAATTTACTGCATGTTCCTGTCTAATAACTGATGTGATTGGATAATCATTGCTATCTGAATACATGAGCCAGTCACGTAAAGTGGTCAATCATCCAAACTATCCTAGTCATAGTGATGCATGACTGAAGACCTCTGTACATATTTCACCTTCTCCACAATCCAGCATGAGAACAGTACAACTTCATCCATCAACGCCATCGATATTCACACAAATAACCCTGCCATGGCGGCACGAGGGGAGCTCTCATTATCCCACACACATGCCGAGATAAGCTGTGGGGTATTTCTTTCAGATCATGCATTGCATGTCAAAAGGATATTAGAGGTTAGCTTTGATTTAAATTATTTTTTCATTTAAAGTATATATTCAAGGGATCAATCCTCTGGATGTGTTTATAGGAAATTAATCAAGAGTGGATTTGATGAAATGAAATCATCTTCACATTATTACGCTGAAGTTTATTCAGTTTCCAACAACACCCCTTCTTGAAATGCTTTATTACAGAATAAGATGCCATTGTATTTTAATCTGTTTATAGTTGCATTTATTGCTGTGGAATTGCTCAGTGGCTGACTGTCACTTGTACAAACACTAGTAATGAAGAATTCCTCAATCAGTATTAAACATCTACAAACTTTTATAACATAATATTTATTACACACACACACACACACACACACACACACACACACACACACACACACAAACACTGTAACAGTGATATTTCAAAAGGTAAACACAGGAAAGATTATTTTAAATTATAAATATTTTTCTTGTACCCAAGAACCATTAAATCCTATATTCAGATTGGTAATAAAATTTTGACCAGATTTTGATTTAAAATGTTCTGGTATTTTAACGTGTCCATGATGCACTGCACCATAACAAGGTTTCCAGGGCCTCTGGAAGAGAAACAGGCCACAGCATTACCGATCCTCTCCCAATCTTCACAGTGGGCATGAGGTACTTTTTCTGCATTCTTCTCTTTTCTCTTACACAAGACCCACTTGAAGGTTTTGTTGCCAAAATGCTCTATCTTGGTCTCATCTGGCCAAAGCACACAGTCCCAGTTGAAGTGCCAGAACCACTTAGTAAACTCCAGATGTTTATGTTTATAATTGTGAGAAAGACCCCCCCCGCCTTGCCTTCCAAACAGCTTGTTGGCATGGAGATGATGCCTGATGGTTGATTCTTTAACAGTGAGCTTTGGAGAACTTTTTATTTCTCTTCCCATCCTCCTCACTGTGTGCAGTGGTAAAAACCTTGCGTCTTTGTCCAGGCTTGTTTACAACTTTTTCGGTTGTTTAAAGCTTCTTAAGGATTCTAATGGTAAATATGTCAGGAAGCAAGGGACAAGTCAACACATATCTGTATTACTTGAATGATGTGTTCCTTTATCTTTCCCATGTTGAAGAGTGGATAAGAGAAATGGCCTCTGTATCACATCATATTTATTCCCGAGGGAAATAGGAAGTGATGAATTACTAATTAAATGTTCGTAAACACTCTGATTAGCTTAGATTATAAACTACTGTAGAAATGACCAAAATACTTCAATCACATTTAGTTCCTAGGAATTGTTAATGGTGCCAATAATTGTGGAACAGGTGATGATGATGATGATGATGATGATGATGATGATGATGATGATGATGATGATGATAATAATTGCATATTATTATTATTATTATTATTATTATTATTATTATTATTATTAATACTACTACTACTACTACTACTACTAATAATAATAATAATAATAATGATGATGACTAAAAAAACAAGAAAATAATTTATACAAAACTATATGACTAAAAATATTTTAATAAGAACTATTCCTTCCTACAAACCTATTGAGTGACCACTCATCAGCTGCATCAGAAGGAACGACGTACGACCACCCAAGAGACTGCAGATTTGAAACTTGACTGGTGCATGCAGCCATTCATTGCTGAGACAGCACATTGACCAAAATCTCCAGGAGGTGCTGCCCAATCAGTTGGGCATGTGATCTCATTCATACAAGAGTGTGCATTTTTTCTTTGAGTATATTACACCACTCATAAATATTCATGCGCAGCAGTTCGATAAAACACAGATGGAGGAAGCAACCGGTTGCTTCACCCCTTTCTAGTCGGAAGGTGTTGTGTGATAGTAAAGTATTAATGGAAGGCTGGGGACTGACTATGACTAAATTAGCATAACAAATACACACACAACACACACACACACACACACACACACACACACACACACACACACACACACACACACACACACAGTGGTACTTTGACTTAGGATTGTCCCTTAATAACAAATTTTCATGATAGCTTCAATCCCACCAAAAATCTAGCCCATCCGAAGAGCAAATTTTCTACTTACGAGCTCTGCCGGGGGGAGGGCTTTCCCGGGTTGATTAGTCTTGTATTCTTTTGCGTGTATTCCTCTGTGCTCTGTGCCTTGTGCAGTGGTTCTCAATTATTTTATGTTGTGCCTCCTATAGGGGCCCCCCATCCTTCCTCAGAGCAATGCATGCAACTATAAATAATGTTTATTGTAACATTAATAACAATGTTTATAGTATCATTTTCTCTGTGCTTTTTTCCTACACCATAGAAAACACAGTGAGAGCACCACTGACACCTGGTGTTGAGGATGTGTAATTATACTTGCAATGCTGGTCTTGAAATCATAGCTAAACATGAAAAAGGAGTCGGCGTGGCCGATCTGTGTAAGGAGTTTGGGAGGAATGCATCGAGCATCTGTACAATTCTCAAACAAAAGGCCATGTTGAAGAGTGTTCAGCAAAAGGGGGGGGGGGGGGGTAGGGTTTTATCTGAGGAAAGATCAGGACTCAGTGATGAGAGGGGAGAGGCTTCTCCTATTGTGGATCAAGTCGAAAGAGATCAACGGCGATGGAAGTGCAACCAAGCAGCAGAAGACAAGTGATCCAAATTAGTGAAGTAAAATGAGGGAGTAAAAAAAAAAAAAATCAAAATAGCACTTACCGAATTGTTTATTAACTTATTGCACAGTTATTAAGTCTCCCGATTCAATCGGGAGTCTCCCGATTTAAAAGCATAAATCCAATCTACCGCCAGGAGATTAATTTCTCCCGATTTCCAGACAACCTCCCGAAAAAAAAAGTCACACTTTGAACACACCGTAGAATTTTTAAGTCTTAATCTTCTGCATATTTCAGGGGGCAGTGGTGGTCTAGTGGTATAGGGCGCTGGGTCGCTGATCCAAAGGTTGGGGGTTCGAGTCCCACTCTCCACAGGGTTGTCACTGTCCCCCCCAGTGCAGCTAACTGGGTTATCAAAGGCGGGCCATGTCTCTGACTGTCTATGGTGAGAGGCATGTAAAAGAACCATTGCTGACTTTCATAAAGAGTAGCTGCAAAGTCGTCAGCGTGTTTCTGTCCCTTGCTAAAAGGGTTGTGACAGGAAGGGCATCCGACATAAAAACCTCTGCCAAATCAAACGTGCGAATCAGATGATTCACTGTGGCGACTCCCGAGTAAAAGGGAAAAAGCCGAAAGGAAGACAGACAGACTTATGCATATTGGACTTTGGAGACACCGTAGAAATGTATAGCCAGTTTCTATCTTCCGTTTGTTTATGCACACACGAGTTGGCAGTTCACTGATACAGGCTGGCGACTTCAAGTCACGTGATCATTCAGTGCCGTGCAGTTCAAAAACAGAAATGTCATGTCAGAGGAAGCAGACAGCTTGGATGACAACACACTGAATAGATTTTATGAAAGTGTGGAAAGATTTTATATTTGTGTAGTGAACAAAATGATTTCAAAATTCCCTTTCAATGAAACAATTCTTGAAGACTTGAACTTTCTCAACCCTAAAGTAGCAGTGAAAAAGATGAACAATGATGCTATTGTGAGATTAGCAAAGAGTTTTAAGATAGTGAAGGGTGTGGAAGAAGACAAGCTGGTTGAGGAATTACAGGATTTTCAATTAATGCATGAAAATGAAATGCCAGTGTTCAGAGAAAAGATGCGGTGTGATGAGTGGTGGCATCAAGTGATGACAATGTCAACTGTGATGGGAGTGAAGAGATTTCCTCTTTTCACAAAACTGTTGCAGGCAGTGCTGACTGTACCAAACAGCAATTGTGACAGTGAAAGGGCATTTTCTATTGTAAAGAAAATCCACACTGATGCCAGGTCAGAATTGATCAATGAAACTGTTTGTGCCCTCTTGGCTACAAAATTGAACTCAGACTTTGTTTGTTACAAATGCCATCCAAGTCCTGAACTTTGTAAAATTGGAAAGCAAGCAACATACAAGTATGTGCAGGAACATACCTAAACATCTGGTGTAATTATTAAGCAAGCAGCATTAGTATATGTAACAATATTTTTAAACAGTTGTTACCTTTTTTATCAGCTGATTCATAAAACTGTATACATCCATGAATAAATAAAAAAAAAAAAACTTGTTTATTGAGCAATGTTCCTTTATAAAAAAATATGCATCAATTCTTGGGCGCAGGGGGGTGCGGTGTCTCTGGTGAAAATTCTCCCTATTTCAAAATGTTGAAACTTAATAAGTATGTTATTGTTTATTCTTGTTTTATTATTATATATTGTTAATTACAGTAGTATTAATGTCACTGCACTTGTGTTATTATTGTGAAATGTTTATTGTTTTATTTTAAATATATTACATCAAAAATACATGTTTGTGTCAGGTTAGATGAGTTTGGGAGGGGATTGGAATGGACTAATTGATTTTCTACTGTTTCCTATGTGAATTTCTGTTTCATCTCACGAACATATATATATATATATATATATATATATATATATATATATATATATATATATATATATATATATATATATATATATATATATATATATATATCACTCCAGCCACAGTATAGTGTTACAGTCAAAGTATATACAAATGGAGTAAGTAATTCTTATGGGTGACTGAAGTCTATATCCCACAGGCTAGGATCACTGTGTTGTAAAAAAGCAAAATCACAGCCACAAACTTACATTTATGAACTATGAAATCCTTATTACTCATTCAGCATACCCTGAACAAAGCAGCACGTAGAGGTTTCTCACTGTCGTCTACTGCAACTTCAGAAAAATGCTCTCAAATACATTTTTGCTCCTTTTCGTTTTAATCTGAGGCAGGATTTATTATTGAACCCTCTTCATCCTGCACTGTAATTGTTCCACTGATGAAATATACTATGGTTCGGGCCAGCGCTATGAGAGCAGCACGTTATGAATTCCAAGCACAATATATTGACAAATTGATTGTAGAAATCGTGGGCACTTAGGTGTGTCTAGGAACATGAGAACGGCACAGAGGACATGACGACGTTGACAAATGGGGGTAATCTATCGTTGGCGATATTTACACACCCTTGATCCGGTTTTGTCCTTCTATTCCTTTTGGAATAAATGAGTTTAAATTATCAACTGCATTCTCTCTAGGAAGATTAATAAAATAAGGTCCCACCGTGAGTCTGGAATAATGTTTGTGCAGTAGGCCTGGCTATTATTTACCTTCTACCAATTAAATATGAATTTCAGACTAATCTATGCTATGAATATGAAGAAAAAACAGAGTTCAAATGTAGGAGTAAAAGTACATTACAACAGGACATTAGAACAGGTTGTGCTGAGAGATGGTTATAATTTATTACAAAATGTAAATCTTCATCATTTCCACTCAGGGATTTTTTTCTGCTCATGCTCTGATTTTAATGCCCTGATCCATAAAACATTATTATTATTATTATTATTATTATTATTATTATTATTATTATTATTATTATTATTATTATTATTATTATTGTGATCAACCATGAAAAAAAATTCAAGCATATCTTAATAATGTATCCAGCATTCTTTTTTATTATATATGCACACCTGCACACACACACACACACACACACACACACACACACACACACACACACACACACACACACACACACACTATAAAGGATTCAATATTTATATAGTGAACTCTACTGGATGAAAAAATGAAGCAAAGCCCCAACTTGGTTGATGCAGATTTGCGGAGTAGATGTTGTCACTTATCTGGAGACTTACACGACTGTATACCTCTGCATGTCTGTCACTTCTGGTTCTATTCAAGAGCTTCAGGTTTGTGATGGGCTGCTTAGATTGTTCACAATAACAAAAAAAAAAAAAAAAAGGCAAATTTTGAGTTTAGACATACCTACGTAGTATGCTGACGTAACAATGTAATAATGCTGCGTCCATTGTTTACAAACGAGTCTGAACATGATTCACATCAGTGCAGGCTGAGTACTAAATGAGTTCAACGGCGACCTTGCGCACTCAAGAGACCGGAAGTCCGTATAACCCTCGCCTTGTTTCAAGCAAGTAAACTACTTTCAGCAAGTGCACTACTTTCAGTATTGAGCGCCTCACATATTGTAAGTGTTGATTGGCTTTTTTAAGCTTCATGTAAAGTGAATCGGCTCAGCTTCATGTCATGTGACCATCCATCGACCATCGAACCATTTACAAGCTGAAAAATCGCATTATAGAGAATGTTAAAGGTTATATACAGTGGTATGAAAAAAGTGTCTAAACCTTTTGGAATTTCTCACATTTCTGCATAAAATCACCATCAAATGTGATCTGATCTTTGTCAAAATCTCACATATGACAAAGCAGTGTCTGCTTTAATTAAAACCACCCAAACATTTATAGGTTTTCATATTTTAATGAGGATAGCATGCAAACAATGACACAAGGGGGAGGAATAAGTAACTGAACCTCTGCCTAAGGAGACTTAAAGAGCAATTGAAACCAATTTTTACCAAACAAATTAAGTCAGGTGTGTGCCCAATCACTGATGAGTGGCTTAAAGCTGCCCTGCCCACTATAAAACACACACCTGGTAAGAATTGTCTTGGTGAGAAGCATTGTCTGATGTGCACCATGGCTTGCTCAAAAGAGCTGTCTGAAGACCTGCAATCAAGAATTGTTTATTTGTATAAATCTGGGAAAGGATACAAAACCATCTCTAAAAGTCTGGATGTTCATCAATCGACAGTCAGAGAAGTTGTCTACAAATGGAGAGAGTTTGGCACTGTTGCTTCTCTCCCAAGGAGTGGCCGTCCACCAAAGATGACGGCAAGAGTTCAGCGCAGAATACTCAGAGGTAAAAAAAAACACCTTAGAGTGTCTGCTAAAGACTTACAGAAATCACTGGCACAGTCCAATATCTCTGAGCACACATCAACTATAGTGGTCTACCACTGGGAAGGGCATGGCCAGTCTTTATAGCCCGTGGTTAAATGAAATTAGGTGTGTGTTTAGCACTCCACTGGTGTGTGAGAGCCACGCCCCTCTCCAACGTACATTTCAATGCACAACTTTCTTGAGAGAGACCATAACGAACTAAAATTAAAATAACAGAAAAGTTAAAGAGTCTCTTATAACACAGACCATAACATAGTGTACTGCATTCAATGATTTTTTTCACTTAATTTGCGGACCTCTGGTATGAGTTACGGTACTGTTAACTTCTGTTCAAAAGACGACGAAACGGATTAAGACCATTTACATTATTGTAATGGGATAAGTGGATTGGGAATCCAAACAAATCAGAATCTGAAGAGCCATCTGGAATGGATTAAGTTTGAGTACCAAGGCTATACATATATATACATATAAAGAACATAAAAGTGTGACGTATTGACGTGATGAACTTTCAGCTGGACCCAGAATGCAGGAGGCAGTGTGAAATGGCACATAGTGGATTTATTATTCAAAGGGGAAGCACATAAGCAGAGCCCATCCACATTATATACTGTACTGATGGCGAAGAAAAACAGGAACAACGTTAAACACTTGAACTAGGAGCCAAAGAGAACACAGGGAAGCAGGGACATGATGTGAGATAATCCTCTGGTGCAGAGGTAAGAGTGTGGTTTGCGTTTATAGGGAGTAGATGAGAGGAGTGAATTCAGGTGCGAACTGCATTCAGCCTGAGCAGCTCACCCACGCCCCTCAGCCGGAGCGGGGAGAAATCGGTTGGAGAACACAGAGAAGCAGGGATGTGATGTGAGATAATTCTCTGATGCAGAGCTGAGCATGTTTGTGTTTATCGGGAGTAGATGAGAGGAATCAATTCAGGTGTGAACTGCTGCAATCAGCCTGAGCAGCTCAGCCATGCCCCTCAGCCAGAGTGGGGATAAATAGACCACCAAAGATGACACCAAGAGTTCAGCGCAGAATATTCAGAGAGGTAAAAAAACCCTACAATGTCTGCTAAAGACTTACAGAAATCACTGGCACAGTCCAATACCTCTGTGCACACATCAACTATATGTAAAACAATGGCCAAGAATGGTGTTCATGGGAGGACTCCAAGGAGGAAGCCACCACTGTCTAAAAAAAACATTGTTGCTCGTTTAATGTTCGCAAAAAGGCACTTGGACACTCCACAGAAGTTTTGGCAAAATATTTTGTGAACTGATGAAACCAAAGTTGAATTGTTTGGGAGGAACACACAACGTCATATGTGGAGGAAAAATGGAACAGCTCACCAACATTAACACCTCATCCCCACCGTGAAGCATGGTGGAGAGTGCATCATGGTTTGGGGCTGTTTTGCTGCCTCGGGGCCTGGACAACTTGCAATCATTAATGAAAAAATGAATTCAAAAGTTTATCAGGATGTTTTGATGTCTAACCGTGTCTTTCAGCCTGTCCATCAACATAGAAAACAAGAATGGGCTCAGAGCTGACCCTTGATGCAGTCCTACCTCCACCTTGAATTCTTCTGTCACACCGACAGCACACCTCACCACTGTCTTACAGCTCTCATACATGTCCTGCACCACTCTAACATACTTCTCTGCTACTCCAGACTTCCTCATGCAAGACCACAATTCCTCTCTTGGCAACCTGTCATATGCTTTCTCCAGCTCCACAAAGGCACAATGTAGCTCCTTCTGACCTTCTCTGTACTTCTCTATTAACATCCTCAAGGCAACCACTATATCTGTGGTGTACTTTCATGCCATGAAACCAAACTGTTGTTCACAAATGCTGACCTCTGCCCTTAGTCTAGCTTCCATTATTCTTTCCCATAACTTCATTGTGTGGCTCATCAACTTTGTCCCTTTGTAGTTGCCACAACTCTGCATGCCTCCTTTCTTCTTAAAAATCAGCACCATCACACTTCTCCTCCATTCCTCTGGCATCCTCTCACTCTCTAAGACCTTGTTGAATGTTCTTGTCAGGAAATCTACTGCTATCTCTCCTAGACACTTCCATACCTCAACCAGTATGTCATGAGGACCAACTGCTTTTCCATTCTTCATCCTCTTCAATGCCCTCCTCACTTCACCCTTACTAATTGTTTATACTTCTTGGTCTTCAACAGTCACCTCTTCTACTCTTTTTTATCTCTCATTTTCCTCATTCTTCAGCTCTTCAAAGTACTCTTTCCATCTTCCTAGCATACTTCTGTCATCAGTCAATACATTTCCCTCTCTGTCCTTTATCACTCTAACATGCTGCACATCCTTTCCATTTCTATCTATCTGCTGTGCCAACCTGTATAAATCATTTTTTCCTCTTTACATTCCAACCAAGTCATCATATGCACTCTGTTTGGCCTTTGACACTGTTACCTTCACCTTACGCTGTGTCTCCCTTGACTCCTGTTTACTCTCTTTGGTCCTCTCAATGTCCCATTTCTTATTAGTGAACCTCTTCCTTTGTACACACTCCTGCACTTCCTCATTTCACCATTCTCCTTATCTACTCTCCTTCCAGATGACACACCAAGCATTCTCCTACCTGTCTCCCTGATCACATTAGCTGTAGTTGTCCATTCATCTGGAAGCACTTCCTGACCACCCAAAGCCTGTTTCAACTCCTCCTTGAAGACAACACGGCACTCTTTCTTTTTCAGATTCCACCACTTTGTCTTCTGCTCTGCCTTTGCCTTCTTCACCTTCCTCACCATCAGCATCATCCTACCCACCAGCACCCTATGCTGTTTGGCAACAGTTTCACCCATTACTACTTTGCAGTCACTGACTTCTTTCAAATTACATCGCCTACACAAGATGTAGGCTACCTGTGTGCTCCCACCTCTGCTTTTATAAGTCACCCTATGCTCCTGTCTCTTCTGGAAGAAAGTATTCACCACAGCCATTTCCATCCTTTTTGCAAAATGTACCAACATCTGTCCTTCTGCGTTCCTGTCCTGGATGCCAAACCTGCCCATCACTTCCTTGTCCCCTCTGTTTCCTGTACCGACATGTATATTGAAGTCTGCCCCAATGACAACTCTTTCACCTCTGGGGGTACTCTGCATCACTTCATCTAACTCACTCCAGAATCTCTCCTTCTCTTCTAGCTCACATCCTGCCTGTGGAGCATAAGCACTAACAACATTGAACATCACGCCTTCAATTACAAACTTGAGACTCATCACTCTGTCTGACACTCTTTTCACTTCTAGAACATTCCTGACAAACCCCTCCTTCAAGATGACTCCTCTACCATTTCTCTTCCCATCCACACCATGAAAAAACAGCTTAAACCCTGCTCCTAAGCTTCTTGCCTTGCTACCTTTCCACCTGGTCTCCTGAACACACAGTCTGTCCACCTTCCTCCTCTGCATCATGTCAGCCAGCTCTCTATCTTTTTCTTTCATAGTTCCAACATTCAAAGTCCCTACTTTCAGTCCTAGACTCATGCCTTTCCTCTTCTCTCTCTGCCTATGGACACGCCTTCTGCCTCTTCCTCTTCGACGTCATTGACCAACAGTAGTCCAATTTCCATCAGCACCCTGTTGGTTAACAACACTGATGGCAGTCATTGTTAACCCAGGCCTCGACCAATCCGGTATGAAATTCTTTGTTGTGATTCGCATATTTTATTTGGCATTTGTTTTATGCCGGATGCCCTTCCTGACACAACCCTCTGCATTTGTCCAGGCTTGGGACCGGTGTGAGGGAGAGACACTGGTTTGTGACTCCCCTCCTCCTCCTCCTCCTCACGGCTGCATTATGCTCATAACAGTATAATGCAGCATAATGGTTAGAGGAGACAGTATGAGTGCCTCCTGAAAAGCCAATGTTTTTTTGTTGTTTTTTGAGTTTTTTTCCTCCTTTTTTTCAATTTGGAGTTCGTACAAAGCTATGTGTTTTTTGTATTTTGTGTTATTCTGTGTACATTTGAAAATGTAATAAAAATTAGAACACAAAGCGGCTCTATTGGTTCATATCGGTTAAAACATCTTTTTTTTACCCAGTTTCTCCAAGGAACAAAGCTTTCTCTGCACTTGCATCATGTGCAGTTCTTCTCTTCTCGTAGAGGGCAGAAGCTTCACCGTGACTTTTATTCCCTCTGACGTCCACTCGAAGGTTTAAAAAACTGAGTCCACTCCTAAGAACTGACTGTAGCTCTTAGGGGCGAGGTAGTGTGCTCCGAATAAATGGAATGTAATTTCCAGTGGCTATGTTCCCTTTTCTCTTGTCCCCTAGCTTGTCCACTACAAACCATTTCATTACTGTCCCACTTTAAAGCTCCCTAGCGTCACAAACTGTCAGCTTAATGCACTCTGGGCTAAGCTAATTTCCCTCTTTTTATTTACTGATCCTGTCTGGCATCTCAGGATTTAACGGCATGCTAATGAATTCTCAGCAGACGTAGCTAACCAGCTATAGCTCAAAGCTTTGCAGAACTAGGTGCCTGAAATAGATTAAATGTAGTATTTGACGAGAACAAATTATGAGCAGAGCAACATTGTCATGTTCATTGAGGAGATTTGTCTGCACAACTGCCCCCTCAAGGCTCCTTTCAATGGCTGAATGCAGACTTTGGATCATCTTCATCCAACTTTTCTCCTGGCGTGGTTCTGACAAACTTTTTCCTCCCTCCGGCTGAACTCGAGCTGAAGTTCGTAAATGATAATAGCACAAGAGAGTGATCTTAACGGGCCAAGGTCTCGATGGTTAATAAATCAGCACACATTTTATTACAGGATTGGAGCTGGGTGAATGAATTTTACACAATGCCTGCTCTGGATTTTTAATGGATGCAGTGATACGGACTTTTCATAGAGTGATTTAAATGTAGTGCCTCTGCATAACGTAAGGTCAAGGTCATGTGAAGGAACCTGATGAATTTTACATGCTGTGGTGAAAGGTGAAATTTAACCTTTCAACCAAACGAGGATAATAAGTACAGATGCTTTAAACTTTAACGCTATAATTTAATTCAACTGCCTCCTGTTCTCATGCATCAGCCGCAAATTTACACGCTCCCTCCTCTTTTAGGATTCAGGATTCAGGGTTTTTAATAGCCATTTGTGTTTTGTACACACATAGGAATTCTTGTGCGGTTGTTCAAGGAGTCGTTGCAAACAGAAGAGAAGGCTAAAATCAACAACTCACAACTGCTATAAAATAAATACATAAAAATTCTATATCTAAAAGGACCTCACACAGACCCAGCAAACTGTACAATAATAAACAAAATTGCACTCAGTTATAAATTATATTATATTATATTATATTATATTATATTATATTATATTATATTATATTATATTATATTATACAGCTGGCCCTCTACTTATGAAACCCTCTGGGTACGAAAATTCCAGGTTATGAAAAACATCCCTTAATTTTTGTCCTCTTTTTATGAAAATACCCTCTTTTTACGAAAGTGCCAAACGTGCCATTCAAAACTTCAAACACACCATTCAAAATTCAAACCAAGCGAGAGTTGCTCTCTCATTGGCTGTCTCCCAACATCCTGCCCTGCTGGCCTCCCATTGGCCAGGAGGCAGCTGAACTGTACCCATACTTTCTGTACCCATACTTCCTGTTTGTCACACGTGTGAAGGAGAGTTAAACAGGACTGTTGGCTTGTTTTGCGATCATTGCAGCGCTATATTTCGTTATCACTGAAAGCCCTCTACAATCAGGACGATATTGAAGCAGAAGGAGACCTTTAAGCGGAAATACAGTGACGGAGGTGATTATTTTGGCACGATATTAAAGCAGAAGGAGCATGAGCAGAGTGCTCCATGGGACAAGACCGCCGATCTCACAAGGAAGCAAGTTAATATTGAATCAGGACCGCTGATCTTTCAAACAGGTACTGTAATTCCGGTTTAAATACAACATCCCAATCCATCTAAACATTTAAATAGAATTGTTCCATCAGCTGCTTGTTGCATGTGGGCGGAGCCTGCATTCAGCAAAACACACCATAGAGACAGAGTTTGTGTGTGTGTGTGTGTGTGTGTGTGTGTGTGTGTGTGTGTGTGTGTGTGTGTGTGTGAGAGAGAGAGAGAGAGAGAGAGAGAGAGAGAGAGAGAGAGAGAGACAGAGAGAGAAAGAGAGAGAGACAGAGACAGAGAGAGAATGTCTGTGTGTGAGATAGAGATAGAGAGATAGAGATAGAGAGAGACTGCCTACAGAGTCAATCAGCTTGACTCTCTTTTGAGAGAGCACATTGCAGCTTATTTATTGTTTTTGAAGTTGTTTAATTCAGTAAATGTTTAATAAATGTGGCGCGCTTTGCCAAATGTGAGCAAAACACGGCTCATCTGGATTTCCGATCCCTCAAAGAATCAAGTTGAGTTTGGACCTCCAATCTGTCAAGCAGGGCATACGCTTTGAATTCCCAGTCTTAAAATTATCTGGCGTCCTGCGTGTGGGCGGAGCCCGCATTTAGCGGAGCGCGCCATGTGTATTGTGTGTGTGTGTGTGTGAGAGAGAGAGAGAGAGAGTTGTGTGTGTGTGTGTGTGTGTGTGTGTGTGTATGTGGGTTAATAAAAATGTTTAATAATGGTTTAATTAATAAATATGTTAATAAAATGCTTTAATATGTTTAATTAAATGGTTTAATAAATAATTTTCTTTTACTTTTAACACATATTTCATACATACTTCATACAAAATTGGTGTATTTTTATAATTTTTAAAGGGTTTATGGGGCAGTCTTGGGAGCCTTGGAACAAATTACAGATGTAAAATGCGCCTCTACTTACAAAAACTCCAAGCTACAAAAAAGGCTCTGGAACGAATTAATTTCATTATATTATATTATATTGAACTATGCCCATTGTTTTGTTGGAAAAAAAGATGAACAGTTCTCTGGGTAAACAAAATGGCCGCAACTTCAAATTTAGATGTTCTCCATTCTCAGAGCAAGGTTTAGAGATAATCTACAGTCAGTGAGTACACCAGGTTTATTTAACAAGAATCTCTCTTTTCATTTCCACTCCCAGGATGCTGGTACAGGAAGATGTTTTTAATGTGTGGTCTCAGTAATCGATAAAGAACCTAAACAATAAAGCAGGGGTGTCAAACTCATGCCACAAAGGGCTGTGTGGCTGCACGCTTTTTGTATCAACCAAGCAGCAGCACACCTGACTTTGCTTATTTAATCAACTGATCTGAGTGTTCAGGCAGTTGATTGGTCAGTCTCAGTACAGAGCACACAGATTGACCAATCAGCTGCTTGAAGATCCAGATCAGGTGATTAAATGAGCCATGTCAGGTGTGCTGCTGCTTGGGTGATACAAAAAACCTGCAGCCACATGGCCCTTTGTGGCATGAGTTTGACCCCCCCCCCCCTGCAATAAAGGATAAAATAAGTAATTTTTCTTGTCACTTTGGACCCCATTCATCACGCAGAAGTGTCAGGATCGACCCGTCACCCATCTCGGAGGTGATCCAGCCTGGCAGCAAGTGTCAAACTTCAAAAGGAGAAAAATAATAATATTATTTATTTATTTATTTATTTTTGTAAGGTAAGCTAAAATTAACTAAAAGAAACACTTCTGCTTGACTGGGCAGGAGTCAGAAGTGAAGATGAACTTCACAGAAACAGGATTCACCATGACATGATATTCTAAACGACCCCCCACCCCCCCACCCACAAAAAAAAAAAAAAAAAAAAAAAAAAAAACAACTTAATTAAACCTCATTTTAACAGGCTTGAACTTAATCGGATTTACATCTGCTGTTCTTTCCAAAGAATAATATTGGTTAATAGTTTTGATAATGGTGGGTTTTCAGTGAAATGTTACGCCAAGGCAGCAGTCATGTAGTGGTTAGTACATTTGCCTGAGAGCATGAAGGTCCTTGGATCGAGTGCTAGAGGAAGGTGTTTCTGTGTGGAGTTTGCATGCTCCTCCTTTACTTTCATGGAGACAGCTCTATGTTTTGACAGCCCGTTGGTCCGACAGCCTTACTCCTATAAGATGAGCACGTTGGGTAAATCAATTGGGCACCGAGGCAACTCAGTTCAATCGTGTTAACATTTTATGGCCAAGGACATGCACATAAGGCTAAGTAGAAATTGGCTCCAGATGCGAATGTGAGTCTGAATGTTTTTGTGTGTGTTGACTTTATTCAGGGTGGACTTTGCCTTCTCCCAAAGTTAGCTGGATTAAGGATAATGCAGAATGTAAATGAAAATTTGCTCCAAAAACCTTCAAAATGTCTTTATCTGGATTGAGATCAAATAAATTTTGTATGCTGTAAACCTTTTTTAACATTAAGTGAGACCTTGTAATCTGTGGATGTGAAGTCACCCTAGTGGAGCTGAAGCTGGTGCGTGAGGATGAGAGATACCAACTAGATATAGTCAGACTCACCTCAATGGAGAGCTTGGATTCTGGAACCATTCGTCTCGAGAGGGCTGAACCTGATTTAATTTTGGAGTTGCTCATGGGGAGAGGTGGCGAGTTAGTGTGGGTATCCTTGTTGCCTCCTGTCTCGGTGCCCACACTTTGGGTTCTCCCTGGTTGATGAAAGGGCAGTTCAGAGTACCCACATTTCTTGGGAGTCTTTCGGGGGTGTGTTTGAGAATGCTTGCCTTGGGATGCCCTCATTGCCCTGGGAAACTTCAACGTCCATGTGGGTGTTCAAAGATGGTTGACTTCAACGATAGTGTGACCTGGAAGGGTGTGATCTGTCTGTAAAAACTCTCCAATCTGAACGTGAATGATATTTTGTTGTTGGGCTTCTGTGCTCATCACGATTTGTCCATCACGAATACCATGTTCGAAGAAAAGGGTGTCCATAAGTGCACTTGGCACCAGGACACCCTAGGCCCCAGTTTGATGATCAACTTTGGAGTCATGTCACTTACGGCTGCATGTTCTGGAAAGTTGGTTGAAGAGGGGAGCTGAGTTGTTCGCCAATCACCACCTGGCAGGGGGAGGCCATTAGCAGGCCCATTAGCAGGCCCAAGTGGATTTAGCTCACCACAGATTTAGCTCAGTTAGTAGAGCATCTGCTTTATCCTCTGGAAGGTCAGAGTTCGGCTGCGTCATACCATAAAATGTTAAAATTTGGGAGTTGTTGCTTCCTGCTTGGCTGAGCTTGACGCTTAGCATCAAAAGGATAGAACAATGCAATATTCTCATGCGCAATGAGCATACACGTGTATGAATAATGCGTGATACAAGCATCCATAATAATAATAATAATAAAAAATGTGCAGTTGGGGTCTCCTGGGAACGTAGAGTCTTGTGTCTAAGGGGCCTTTAATTCCCACCTTTGACAGAGCTACAACCATGTTCCAAAGGAGGTGGGGAATCTGGAATCTAACTGGGCCATGTTTTGTATTCCCATTATTAAGGTGGCAGCACACAGCTGTGGCCAGAAGGTCATCGGTGCCTGTCATGGCAGTAACCCCTTAACCCGGTGTTGGACACATGTGGTGAAGGGGGCCGTTCAGCTGAAAAAGGAGGCTTATCGGGTCTTATTGGCCTGTGAGACTCCCAAGGCAGTACACAGGTACCGGCAGGCCAAACGTGCTGCAGCCTGAGCTGTTGCCAATGCAAAATCTTGGGCGTGGGAGGAGTTTGATGAGGGCCTGGAAAGCAATTATCAGTTTGTCTCTAAAAAGTTCTGAACCACCATCCAGTGCCTCAGGAGGGGCAAGCAGTTCTCCACAGATACTGCTTAGAGTGGAAGCAGGGAGCTGCTCACCTCGACTGGGGAATTCATCGGGAGGTGGAACAAATACTTGGAGAACCTCCTCAATTCCACCAAGATCTCCTCAGAGGAGGAAGACCTTGGGGTTTGGGTGGGGATAAAACCATCACTGGGGTGGGGTCCAATATTTTGCTTAATATTGTACAGTAATTGTTTTTTTTTAACATTTACTTTAGGTTTAATTTTAGAATATATAAAACATTACGAAAAAGAGGTGGAGAAAATAAGTGTTAATACAGAGAAAGAAGTTAAAGAAGGGTTGAAGACAAAACATCTGTGATATTTATAACCTTCCTCCTTCCGGTATCATATTAATACGGTGCTTTTTAAGGATTACTTCATATTTAATTTGGTACATTAGCAAACAAAATACACTAGATGAATAAAATAACCACCTGATTAAATCACATATTATGCACTTGCTACCTTAATTATAAACTTTTTTAAGCTTTGAATAAAATCACAATGATCTCTTCATTAACCTTCATTCAAAAAAAAGAAAAAAAATCACTTTCAGACTAATATACTCACCAAATTTTATTTAGAGGTGTTTTATAGAGGAATAGATTGAAATAATCAGTTTGAGTGATCGTTTGTCACTTTGGCGTTAAATTAAGTTACTCAAATATAATTATCTTCAAATATTTACCCTGGCACGTGTTAAACAATATAAATACTGCTCAATGGTTAAAAAAAAAAAAAAAAAAAATGAACAGCAATAAAGCCATGTCTGTAGTCACTGAGGAAATGCTTCTTGTTATGGTCTGTGCTTGCTCGTGGTGTTTTAACTCTCTCTCTCTCTCTCTCTCTCTCTCTCTCTCTCTCTCTCTCTCTCTCTCTCTCTCTCTCTCTCCATACACTACAGGTGCTGTTGAGGGGCATGGATATTACCTGCAGGCAAAATACAGAGAGCCCACCTGAATTCACTCAGCAATCAGCGAGCTATAAAGAGGAGTGGCGCACTCCCCTCCAGCGTCAGAAGATTGTCCTTTCCATGTGATTCTGTTTCCCCATGATCTGTCTGACTCTTGGTATCCAGCCTTGTGCTCGACCAGTTTTCCGTTTAAGAATTATTCCCAGTGATTTTGGTTTTCCCTGTGCTAAAATATTGTTGAATCTTCATACATGGTCTCCTGCATCTTTGGGTCCGACTCATATGCTCCCACCATCACAGCTTCTGGTACCAAGCTGCAGCGACTCCGATTGAAATGTTTACCTTGTGCAGAATGGTTTATTTTAACCTGCTATGAGAGTTAAATGGCAGGGTATGGTGTAGAAACTCAACTCAGCCAGTATCGTGTGCTGCTCCAGGACATAGTTGATATTCTTCCAAATGAGGAAGTAAAGAAGATGATGGCTCCTTGATGGGTTTGGTCTTTTTGAAGAATAGATTGAGACTGTTAGACGATGATGAGTCCGATCATTCATGTCAAAGATTATCGAAATGGACACAGTACACAGAATCGATGCCTTCTTACATTCAGCTCAGACTCTGAACATCAGCTCGTTGAAAATTTTGCATTCACTTGACAGTTCTACGGCTCCATGAATCAACCTAATAACCTACATATTCATAAAACATGAGAAAACTGAGTCTGGATTCAACAATCTGCAAATTTCTTAATAGGCAGCCAGACATTAACTTTTAGGATAATTAAGGCTTCATACATATGGATCCTACCAATTATCCATTTTTTTCTAACTGGTTTGTCAGGCATTCATTCATTAATTCATTTTCTGTAATCACTTAATCTTAATTGGGGTCGTGGGGAGGCTAGCGCCCATCTCAGTCGAGTGCGGGCGAGGACAAAGTACACCCTGGATGACTTGCCAGGCCACTCTATGGTGGAAACACATTGATGGCTATGCAGCTGCTCTTGTTAGAAGTCAACAATGGTTCTTTTACCTGAACCTCACACCATAGGCAATGAGGGACATGGCTGGTCTTTGATCACCCAGTTAGTGCACTGGGGGGGGGGGGGGGGCAGTGACAAACCGTGGAAAGTGGGGCATCAACCAACAACCTTAGAATCAGTGATCCAGCACCTTGAGTACCACACCACCACTGTTCTGGTTTGTCAGACAAATCAAACTCAAATTTTGGGAGCACATGAGTCATCAGGTTAGCACGTAATTCAAATGCACTAAACTTGGAAACTTAAGATGCTTGAAATCTTCTGCATGGAAGATGGAGCTGCATTCACCTTCAAGTGTCTGTTGTTCAGGAAAAGATTCAGTAGTCTTAGTTTAGCTTTCATGGCAGACATCACAAAACAACAATACTAGAAAGAAAACAGGGATAATTAACAAAAAACAATTAAAGTTGAGGTTGGTAATTTTTTTTTTTATCTGTGTACACAAACTGGTTTATTGGTTAAAATTATCTTTATATTCTGACAGCAATCAATAACTTATGTGATCTGGAAGGGGAAAAACAAAGCAAAACAAAACAAAAAAACCTTCACACTTTTCTGGACACAAAATCCTGGAAAATGGCAACCAATCATTGCCTTATGGTCCGCTGGGAAATATACAATCAAATGCTTCAATTTCTCTCTGATTGTGTATGACCCTACCGTGCACAAGCCAGCAGTCCAAGCAGAGCTCGTAATTGTGGAAGGGGAGGTTCATGGTCCTAAAGGAGCCTGAGCCCTGAAGAGAAATGTCCTGGAGAGAGATGCTACTTTCCAATTTTGCTATCTGTCCATATAACCAATTCCAGCCATAACTCGTCATGCTTCGTTTCTTGTCGCAGTCATATGGTATCGTAGTTCCCTGTTTCCTGAGCTGACTGATTTCCAATTCCACACCTCATTCAAGGTTCCATCGGGGTTGACTATCACTGAACAACAACATTTTGTCTAGTTCTTGAACCTGTGTTTCCATTAATTCATGTGCCCAACTGCTTCATTCCACTCGGGAGGGAGGGAGGGAGGCTGGAGCCTATCTCAGCTGACTCTGGGCAAAGGTGGGGTACACCCTAAACAATCTGCCAGTCTATTACAAGGCCAAAACATACACAGACACAAACACAAGCATTTGCATTTACAACTGTAGTACAAAAAATTAGACTAGTGTTTCTGGACTGTAGGAGAAAACCAGAGTACCCAGAAGAAATCCACCTAAGCACATGCTGAACATGCAAACTCGATGCAGAAACACCTTCACCGAGCTTCGGACGCAAACCAAAAGCCTTTCTTCTGAAATTTTGTTTCCAGGTTTTGTTATTGCTATAGTACCCAGCCTATGTCCTAGTATCTAGTTACGGACCCCGATTTTTTTGTTTCCTGTTTCCGTTAGATTCCTTAGAATTCGACTCCTCACCTCTGAGTGCAATTTTGGTTATGACCGTAGACTACCTGCACAGCTTGGTTCCAGGTTCAAACTGTACACCAATTACATGCTTATTCTAGGTCCCAGTGTCCCATTTTAACTTGTTCCTTATTCCACATATTGCCCCCCTCACTTTTAATTTTGTTCAATCCTTATTTAGTATTGTTGTAGTGGTGCCGCAAACCTGAGCCTTTAGCTTGAGACTCATTATTACTGATTTCCTACACACTCCATATTCTTGTGATTTCATTTTTTTTTCTTGTTTTACCTCCCCCAGAAAGATTGTTTTACCATTGGGTTGTCTGCCTGCTAGCAGAATTAGGGAATCAATCAATCAATCAATCAATCAATCAATCAATAATAATAAAAATGTAACAATAGACTTGGATTGGTATATTGTGACCACACAACCCTCAGTGTAATAATGATACTGCTCATATTACATTTCAATTCTGTAATGAGCTCACACAAGAATTACCGGTATTAGCAGCCATAGCCTAACACTTAGAGAAGTGGCTTTGGGACTGAAGGTCGCTGGTTCAACTCCTTCCTCCACATCAAAGACTGAAGTTCCTTTGAGCAAGCCCCCTAACCCCTGGCTGTGCTCCAGGTGCCCCTAATGTGTGTGGCAGTCCATTGCTCTCTCTCTCTCTGTGTGTGTGTGTGTGTGTGTGTGTGTGTGTGTGTGTTCAGGTTAGACAGCTTAAAATGCAGAGGAAATAATTTCCCTTAAGGGATTAATACAGTACATCAAAATAATAATAATAATAATAATAATAATAATAATAATAATAATAATAATAATAATAATAATAAAATAGAATGGCTATACCATTACCCTGTTACCGACTTACATAAACAGCAGATTGCATTTCCATCAGTGTGTTTCTGCCCTGGGGTGGCCTGGTGAGCTTTCCAAGGTGTACCCTTCCGTCGCCCGGAATCAGCGGAGATGGGCACCAGCCTCCCTACATCCATAGTTATAGTTAAGCACTTCAGAAAATGATGAAACCAAATGGGCCGGGGATCCAGTTTTTAGTTTTTAAGCAGTTCCTTCCAACTGACTATGGGAGGTTGTGTATTACATGCATTTCTTTAGAATTGTAGTATTCCACATCATAATTGAAGCTTAAGATAGAAAATTTTAGAATCTCATTGACACAATCACCTCACAGCTTCCATATTCGAATTCATGGCCATGCCTTTTTAAATACTGTATATCCAGCATATCGCTGTGGCAGCTCCGTAGTTAAAGATTCTAATACGATTCTCTGCACCTGAATACTGCAGTTTTATCATGTCTCATGGATTGAATACAATTATTTTCATTTTGTATTCTGAGTAACTCATACTTACACTACTCTTGGAATATGATGTTTGCATGTGATTTGAACTCCGACCTCAATTAAAAGTCAAAATAGCACTGCTCTTTTATTCATCTCTATCCACAGCTGGACGAGAAAGAAAATATCTCCATCTTTCCTTCGTGACATGCAGTACGCTGTTTGCTGAGTCACGGCTGTATCATTATATGACTGCTGATGTATGGAATAACAGTAAAACTTGACTTGCCTTTGTTTAGTCCTTCACTACTATTTTCTCAGTGGTTATATGATCTCTAAAAATTTTCGCATTCCCACCCGTGGGCTAGGATTTCTGTTTTTATGTTACACATCAGTGTTGTGATCAATATTACGGTGCTGTGGCCTGATACAATGAGTGCGAGTGAAGAAGACTGGCTTCAGGTTATGACAGCGGTGCACTCCAGATCATATATTAAACGGAGATGGCTGAAGAAGGCATCCTATGATAAACTATGCCATCATGAAAGTTAATGGAGCGGCCGGAGACAGAAAGGCGGCACACTCTTTTGGACTGCTGTGCGATGTTTCTGCTAGTTTTGAGAATAAAAATTTTATTTGTTCAGATTACATTTACATTCATGGCATTTTGGCAGACAGCAGAGCAACTTGCATTTTTATCCCGTTTATATTATTGAGAATGTGAAGCCTCAGGGTTTTGTTCTAGGGCCCAAAAGTGGCATCTTGGTGGTACTGGTGCATGAACACACAACCTACTGGTCAGAGCCTTGACCGCTGAGCCACAAGGGTGAAAAATTTGCATTCTGGATGGCTTTTTTTTTTTTCTTTTTTTTTTTTTTTTTCTAGTTTCTAATTTTTGACCAGCCATCACAAATGAGGTCTTCATAAACTTATTTGTAGCCAAGTATGAGGATGGATTTAAGAGCTTATAGTAATTGCGCTGGCCCACAATGCATTGATAGTATATTAGAATCAGTACTGGTCTGATACCTCATTTATTCACATTCATAAAGAAATGCTCTAATACCACATCAGTCGATCTATCTGGTGTATGCTGTCGTGATAATGAACAGACGGCACAGAATGACAACGTTCTTGATGTAGTTCATGATTAATGGGGCTAATCAAAGTAACACAGACTGCAGGCTGTGCTGTGTGAAATTATCAAAAGCAGGAACTACAGCTTCCACCTGCTGTACTTACAAGTAATTTAAAGAAATTTTTACAAGGAGTTACACAGTGGCTTTACAAGAGCAAAACAAGCAAACAAACAAAACACTTCAAAGTATTTAAGTTGGCATGGATTCTTTGACGTTTGAAAGAAACTCAAGGTCAAAAGGTGATTGTTTCAGCTGAAAATCCGTATGATCCTCCGTTTCGTGAACATGCTTAGAGGTTTGAAGTGCTTTATTTACAAAATTTTGTTTGCTTAAGATTCAAACACAATCTCTGGGTCTCAGATAACTCCAAGAAAGGCTTTGGCTTTTTCTTCTTCATTTCCTTTCAGCTGTTCCCTTCAGGGGTCGCCATAGTGAATCATCCATCTCCATTTTACCCTATCCTGTGCATCTTCTTTTCTTACACCAACTACCTTCATGTCCTCCTTCACCACATCCATAAATCTCCTCATCGGTCTTCCTTTAGGCCTTCTGCCTGGTAGTTCCATCCTCAGCACTCTACTACTAATCACTATCCCTCACTGTACATGTCCAGACCATCTCAATCTAGCCTCTCTGACTTTGTCTCCAAAAGCTCTAACACGTGCTGTCCTCGTGATGGACTCATTCGTGATCCTATCCATCCTCGTTACTCCCAAAGAGAACCTCAACATTTTCATCTCTGCTAAAATCATAATCATACAACCTGAAATCATATGTTCCACAATTATTAGCCCCTTGATGTTAATACTTTGTACAAAGCACATTTGCCAACAAAAAAAACATTCAATCTCCTCCTGTAATGTTTGAGAAGATGAATGAATACAGAAAGATGATCTTGGACTGTTTCTTTTCTGTACAATCTCTTTAAAATCATCCAGCTACCTGGTCCTCTCCTCTGCTGTCTCCTTTTCAGCTCACTACCCATGGTTTCAACAAGGTTAAGAATCTGGGGACTGAGGTGAGCATGGGAGGAGCTTGATTCTGTGTCAGGTGAGCCATTTTTGTGTAGATTTGGCCACATGTTTAGGGTCATAATCTTGATGAAAGACCCAGTGACAGTCCATCTTCAGCTTTCAGGCATTTTGATTTTGATTTAAACTGTCCTGGTATTTCAAAGTGTTCATGATGCCCTATAGCCTTACAAGGTTCCCAGGGCCTGTAGGAGAGAAACAGGCCACAGTATCACCGATCCTCCTCCAAACGCCACAGTGGGCATGAGTAATACTGCATTCTCTTCTTTTGTGGTCCTCCAGATCCACTTAGAGTGTTTCTTGCCAAAAAGCACTATCTTGGTCTCATCTGACCAAAGCACATGTTGCCAGTTGAACTCCCAGAGCCGCTTAGCAAACGGCAGATGTTTTTGTTTATGATTGTGAGAAATCCCCCCCCCCCCACATGCCTCCCAAACAGCTTGTAACCATGTAGATGGTGCCAGATGGTTGTTCTGGAGACTTTGTGACCCCGAGATGTTCCCATTTGTTGCGATTCTTTAACAGTGAACTCCGGAGAACTTTGTATTTCTCTTACAGTCCTCCTCAGTGTGTGCGGTGGCAAAATAACTTTATGTCCTCATCCAGGTTTGTTTACCACTGTTCCGGTTGTTTTAAACCTCTTAATGATTCCTCTGACAGTAGACGTGGGGGCAGGTGCAGGCGAGGGGTGAGTTTCTTGTAGCCGTTGCCTGACTTGTGAAGGTCGACACACATCTGCCTTACTTGAATGCTGTGTTCCATTATCTTTCCCATATTGAAGAGTGCAAAGGAGCAATGGTCTCTGTGACACATCATATTTATTCCCCAGGGAAACAGGAAGTGATGAAATACTAATGAAATGTTTCTGGAGAGTCTGATCAACTTTGTAAACTACTGTAGAAATGACAGAAATGCTTCAAATTACATTTGTTTCATAGGAAATGTTGGTGTGCCAATAAAACATGCAATTTTATGAAAAATAATTATTTCTTAGTCAGGGATTAATTTGCCCTTAAAATTCAGTTTAACATGTCTTTACCAGGGGTGCCAATAATTATAGAGGGCAGTGTACATGTGGAATAAAAATGAATAAATAAATAAATAAATAAAATCACCATGGCTGTTCCAACCTATTTGGAGAGCACTGGGTAATGCTACGCTCTCTCTCTCTCTCTCTCTCTCTCTCTCATTGTCTGGTGAGAATCTAATTATAAGTGTATCCTCTGTGGCAATTTGACTAGTTGTTGTTTTTGTGGTTGTTTCTGTGGTTGTTGTGGTTGTTTCTATGGTTTTTAGGATTGTTGTTTCTGTTGTTTCCGAAGTTGTTCTTCTTGTTGCTGTTTCTGTGGTTTAAGTTGTTGTTTGGCTGGTTATTGTTTTGTTGTTTCTGTGGCTGTTGTTGTAAGTATAGTTATTTGTGTGGTTGTTGTTTTTGTGGTTGTTTCTATGGTTTGTTGTAATTCTTGTTTCTGTTGGTTCTGTGGTTATAATTTTTATTGCTGTTTGTGTGGTTTAGGTTGTTGTTTGGCTGGTTATTGTTTTGTTCTTGTTTGTGGGGCTGTTCTTGTCTCTGTAGTTATTTGTGTGGTTGTTGTGGTTGTTGTTTTTCCGGTTATTTCTATGGTTGTTGTAATTGTTCTTTTTGTTGGTTCCGTGGATGTTGTTTTTGTTGCTGTTTCTTTGGCTGTTGTTTGGCTGGTTATTGTTTCTGTGTCTGTAGCTGCTTTTTGTGGTTGTTGTTACTCTGGATGTGATTTCTGTATCTGGTGTTATTTTTGTTGTTTTTGTGTTGTTGCGGTTGTTGTTTTCTGTGGTTAGTTTGTCCTTCAAAATCACTTACATTTAACCTTTGTGTTTTTAACTTATGGCCCTTGCGCTTCTATCAAATGTTATCTATACAGAATAGTTGAACAAGTGAGGTGAACATTCAAAACTGCAGTAACTGCTTATACTTCAATAGGCACATTCAACTTCACCTTTCTTTTTTACACCAAATCATTATTTTTAACATAAGCACACATGCACATGCCACTCATTCTGCTCGTTTCAAGCTTTTTCTCTGTGATAAACTAAGAGCAGGTTTTTATCTCACCATGTTTACAGCCTCAACTTATTTTTAATAGTGCTGAAGCAGAGGATAATAAGAATGTGAAAGAATATACTGGGGGAAAGAGAGAGAGAGAGAGAGAGAGAGAGAGAGAGAGAGAGAGAGAGAGAGAGAGAGAGAAGGGAAATGTCGCAGCATGTCAGCACTTGTGGAACTGGCCAACACTATTTAATGTACAAATAAACTCAATTCTCTTCTTTGGACCACGCTGCTAACATGATAAGAGTAAATACATTAGAAATCCTATTCATGTGAGAGATTACTTCTTGTAGCAGGTGTTCAGTTCCTGCAGGTCAGCATTTAACCCTTGACTTCACACACTATGATGTCATATGATTAAGAGCTGTAAACGACAACCAGGATCAAACAATAAATAAACAAATAAATAAATAAATAAACTCATATGTCTGACTTGTTGTGTATAACCCCACCTCTGGTCTGAAATCCGTTGTGATTCTCGGTGACCCTGACAGGATAAGAAGTACGGATAATGAATGAATTTCCATAAGCCGACATTTTTCATCAATGTAAATTTATGTTTTTTTTTTCCCTATTTGGTGGTTCTTCAGATTCCGTTTGAGAACCATGAGTTCAGAGAATAAATCAGAGAATACATTTCCTTTAAATGCTAAAAATATCCACAAGAGCAGAGTCTCAGTCACATGGCAACATCAGGCCAAAGAGGATTAGGGTTGTCCGCTGGTGACCAGAAGGTTGTTAGCGGAGAGCTGCTGCTGGAGTTCAGCTCTACACTCAGATTGGATTTGGCTGCACTTGCAATTTGTTATGGCTCAAAGCGCTGCCAAATGAATAAATCGAAATGTACCCCAGCACCTCTTTTTGGGTATCAGGGAAAACCAGGAGGCACCAGTGTAGAAGGAAAAAAAAATATTCCTATTAAATTTACAATCATTAACCATGCACAACAACCAAGACCATGAAAACAGACTATCCCCCAGGGTTTGTCATGGAGTTTCTTTCTTAATAACAAATTAAAAGTGTGCTTATTCTTCCCTTCATCCTTCTGACCAATCACCATGAAATTCACCATGTTGCCAAAATTACTGTATCTGCTAATCTGCCTTCACCAACATATGAAATTAAGTGACAACCCATTCTTAACTCATACATTACAGGACAGGCATACGCTCACTTCCCTGTCACTCACAGCGATTTCCAACCAATCACAGGCATCTGCGAGCTCCTTCATATGGAGGGTGGATAGCGATTACGCATGTGTGGTCGTTTGAAAAGAGGCGAGGGTGGCTAATGTTTCATGTCATAGAGGGGGCATGGATTTGTCCCCTCTCTGGTTGGAAATTGGACTAAATTTGAGGGAAAAAAATCCTTAAAATAACACTTTATTTTCCAGAAATAAATAAAGATTGACTATTGTTATGTAAACATTTCTCAAATAAGATTTGACTATTTAATGTGATGTCCTAATTTTTTCATATGACTGTATGAGGGACAACCTTAATTAGCAGTCCCACCATGACAAATAACATAAATTGACGTCTGATGTCAACATTTTGTGAAACAAAATGACCTGATACTCAAAGTTGTCTTTGTTGCTGATCAAGGCTCTCACAATACTCCGGCCGATGTATCCTGATGTTTTCTTTTTTTTTTGGGATCATGTGAAGACCCGTTACATATCTAGTTGTTGTACTGTACTGAAGTCGTCAGTTTTGTCCTGTTGACCCTGACAGACATCCTCTATTCATCATATTCTCCCCTTATCAATAATCACATGAGGATGTGGTCTTGGGCGGTCTCACCACTGTTTCACCCATTACACTTCAGGTAGTAGTTTAGCTGTAAGTCAGGTTCACTGGACATCAACAGGTGTGAACTGACAAGGATGGATGTATGTATACAGAAAACTTTCTGCCTGGTTAACTAGTCCTTGTCTGACAAGGACCACATTCCAAATGAGAAATGAGCAAAATATTCACCAAGGTGTGACTGCTCACTAACATTGTACCCAGAAGAGCCAATCCATTGCAGGGCCAAAGCAAACAACTATTCATAAACTCACCAAGGTGCAATTTAGTACAGCCAATTAGCCTAATGTGCTTATCTTTGGACTGTGCTTATCTTTGGACTTATCTTTGGACTCTCCTATCACACATCGCGCCGGACACTTTTTTTTACCATTCCAACCTGCCTGCACATGCTTCTTCATCTCTTTTCCATACTCTCCATTTCTCTGGATTGTAGAGCCTAATTAACATCTTCCACCTTCTTTATCTCTGCTCCCTGGAACCTCACTATTCCTCTTGAGTCCTTAGCATTCACACACATGTGTTCTGTCTTAATGAGGCTAACCTTCATTCCTCTCCTTTCCAAGGCATACCTCCACCTCTCTAGATTTTCCTGCACTTGTTCTCTGCTCTCACTATATCACCCAATGTCATCTGCAAACATCCTAGTCCATGGGGAATCTTGTCTAACCTTGTCTGTCAGCCTGGCCATCACCAGAGCAAACAAGAAGGGGCTCAGAGCTGACCCTTGATGCAGTCCTTCCTCCACCTTGAACTCTTCTGTCACACCGACAGCACACCTAACCACTGCCTTACATCTCTTATACATGTCCTGCACCACTCTAACATACTTCTCTGCCACTCCAGACTTCCTCGTGCAATACCACAGTCCCTTTCTCGGCACCGTGTCATATGCTTTCTCCAGATCCACAAAGGCACAATGCAGCTCCTTCTGACCTTCTCTGTAGTTCTCTATTAACATCCTCAAAGCAAACACTGCATCTGTGCTGCTTTTTCTGGTCATGAAACCAAACTGTTGTTCATAAATGCTGACCTCTGCACTTAGACTAGCTTCCCCTATTCTTTCCCATGACTTCATCGTATGGCTCATCAACTTTATCTCTCTGTAGTTGCCACAACTCTGCATGTCTCCCTTGTTCTTTAAAATGGGCACCATCACACTTCTCCTCCATTCCTCTGGCATCCTCTCACTCTCTAAGACCTTGTTGAATGTTCTTGTCAGGAAATCTACTGATACCTCTCCTAGACACTTCCATGCCTCCACCGGTATGTCATCAGGACCAACTGCCTTTCCATTATTCATCCTCTTCAATGCCCTCCTCATTTCACCCTTACTAATCGTTGCTACTTCTTGGTTCTTGACGGTCACCCCTTCTACTCTTTTTTCTCTCTCATGTTCCTCATTCATCAGCTCTTCAAAGTACTCTTTCCATCTTCCCAGCACACTTCTGTCATCAGTCAATACATTTCCCTCTCTGTCCTTAATCACTCAAACTTGCTTCCCGTCCTCCCTGTCTCTATATATCTTTTGTACCAACCTGTATAAATCATTTTATCCCTCTTAACTGTCCAATCTACCATAAAAGTCATCATACGCCCTCTACTTGGCTTTATGCTGTGTCTTCCTGTACTCCTGTTTACTCTCTTCGGTCCTCTCAATGTCCCACTTCTTCTTAGCTAACCTCTTCCGTTGTACACACTTCTGCACTTCCACATTCCACCACCTAGTCTCCTTATCTACTTTCCTTCCAGAGGACAAGAAACTTCATGGGCTATGTTTGCAGATGATATTGTGATCTCTAGTGAGAGCAGAGAACTTCTTCTTCTTCTTGTCCTTTCGGCTGTTCCCTTCAGGGGTCGCCACAGCAAATGATCTGCCTCCATCTCTCCCTGTCCTCTGCATCCTCTACTCTTACTCCAACGACCTTCATGTCCGCCTTCACCGCATCCATAAATCTTCTCTTTGGTCTTCCTCTGGGCCTTTTGCCTGGTAGTTCCAACCTCAGCATCCTATGACCAATATACTCACTATCCCTCCTCTGTACATGTCCAAACCATCTCAATCTAGCCTCTCTGACTTTGTCTCCAAAACATCTAACATGTGCTGTCCCTCTGATGTACTCATTTCTGATCCTATCCATCCCCGTTACTCCCAAAGAGAACCTCAACATTTTCATCTCTGCTACCTCCAACTCTGACTCCTGTCTTTTCCCCAGGGCTACTGTCTCTAAACCATACAACATTGCTGGCCTCACCACCGTCTTGTACACTTTTCCCTTCATTCTTGCTGATACTCTCCTATCACACATCACACCGGACACTTTTCTCCATCCATTCCAACCTGCCTGCACACGCTTCTTCACCTCTTTTCCCCACTCTCCATTGCTCTGGATTGTTGAGCCTAAGTACTTAAAATCCTCCACCTTCTTTATCTCTGCCCCCTGTAACCTCAAAGTTCCTCTTGGGTCCTTCTCGTTCACACACATGTATTCTGTCTTACTAGGACTAACCTTCAATCCCCTCCTTTCCAGGGCATACCTCCACCTCTCTAGATTTTCCTCCACTTGGTCTCTGCTCTCACTATAGATCACGATGTCATCTGCAAACATCATAGTCCATGGAGATTCTTGTCTAACCTCGTCTGTTAGCCTGTCCATCACCATAGCAAACAAGAAGGGGCTGAGAGCTGACCCTTGATGCAGTCCCACCTCCACCTTGAACTCTTCTGTCACACCAACAGCACACCTCACCACTGTTTTACATCTCTCATACATGTCCTGCACCACTCTAACATACTTCTCTGTCACTCCAGACTTCCTCATACAATACCACAGTTCTTCTCTCGGCACCCTGTCATAGGCTTTCTCCAGATCCACAAAGGCACAATGCAGCTCCCTCTGACCTTCTCTGTACTTCTCTATTAACATCCTCAAAGCAAACACTGCATCTGTGGTGCTCTTTCTGGGCATGAAACCAAACTGTTGTTCACAAATGCTGACCTCTGCCCTTAGTCTTGCTTCCACTATTCTTTCCCATAGCTTCATTGTATGGCTCATCAACTTTATCCCTCTGTAGTTGCCACAACTCTGTACATCTCCCTTGTTCTTAAAAATGGGCACAAGCACACTTCTCCTCCATTCCTCTGGCATCTGCTCACTTTCTAAGACCTTGTTGAATATTCTTGTCAGAAAATCTACTGCTACCTCCCTAGACACTTCCATACCTCAACTGGTATGTCATCAGGGCCAACTGCCTTTCCACTCTTCATCCTCTTCAATGCCCTCCTCACTTCTCCCTTACTAATCTTTGCTACTTCCTGCTCCTCAACGGTCACCCCTTCTACTCTTTTTTTCTCTCTCATTTTCTTCATTCATCAGCTCTTCAAAGTACTCTTTCCATCTTCCCAGCACACTTCTGTCATCAGTCAATACATTTCCCTCTCTGTCCTTTATCACTCTAACTTGCTGCATGTCTTTCCCATCTCTATTTCTCTGCTGTGCTAACCTGTATAGATCATTTTCTCCCTCCTTACTGTTCAACCTATCATACAAGTCATCATACGCCCTCTGTTTGGCCTTTGACGCTGCTACCTTCGCCTTACGCTGTGTCTCCCTGTACTCCTGTTTACTCTCTTCGGTGCTGTCAATGTCCCACTTCTTCTTGGCTAACCTCTTCTTTTGTACACACTCCTGCACTTCCTCATTCCACCACCAAGTTTCCTTATCTACTTTCCTTCCAGAGGACACACCAAGTACTCTCCTACCGGTCTCCCTGATCACATTGGCTGTGGTTGTCCAGTCCTCTGGAAGCACTTCCTGACTACCCAAAGCCATTTTCAACTCCTCCTTGAAGACAACACGACACTCTTCCTTTTTCAGCTTCCACCACTTTGGCTTCTGCTCTGCCTTTGCCTTTTCACTTTTCTCACCATCAGTGTCATCCTGCACACCACCATCCTATGCTGTTTGGCAACACTCTCACCAACTACTACTTTGCAGTCACTGACTTCCTTCAAATTACATCGCCTGCACAAGATGTAGTCTACCTGTGTGCTCTTACCTCCGCTTTCATAAGTCACCCTATGCTTCTGTTTCTTCTTGAATAAAGTATTCACCACAGCCATTTCCATCCTTTTTGCAAAATCGATCAACATCTGTCCTTCTGTGTTCCTGTCCTGGATACCAAACCTGCCCATCACTTCCTCGTCCCCTCTGTTGCCTGCACCAACATGTCCATTGAAGTCTGCTCCAATGACCACTCTTTCACCTCTGGGGGTATTCTGCATCACTTCATCTAAATCACTCCAGAATCTATCCTTCTCTTCTAGCTTACATCCTGCCTGTGGGGCATAAGCACTAACAACATTGACCATCACGCCTTCAATTTCTAACTTGAGACTCATCACTCTGTCTGACACTCTTTTCACGTCTAGAACATTCCTGACAAACCCCTCCTTCAAGATGACTCTGACTCCATTTCTCTTCCCATCCACACCATGATAAAACAGTTTAAACCCTGCTCCTAAGCTTCTAGCCTTTCTACCTTTCCACCTTGTCTCCTGAACACACAGTATGTCCACCTTCCTCCTCTGCATCATGTCAGCCAGCTCCCTATCTTTTCCTTGCATTGTTCCAACATTCAAAGTCCCTACTCTCAGTCCTAGGCTCACACATTTCCTCTTCTCTCTCTGCCTACGGACACGCCTCCCGCCTCTCCTTCTTCGACGTCTTCGACCAACAGTAGTCCAATTTCCATCAGCACCCTGTTGGTTGACAGCACTGATGGCGGTCGTTGTTAACCCGGGCCTCGACCGATCCGGTATGAATTTTGTTTTGATCATTTGCATTTTTTAAATGTGGCAGAAGTTTTACGCCGGATGTCCTTCCTGTCGCAACCCTCTGCATTTATCCGGGCTTGGGACCGGCATAAGGGGGAGAGACACTGGTTAGTGCCCCCCCCGCCTCATGGCTGCATTAGTGAGAGCAGAGAACATGTAGAGGAAATATAGACAGGTGGAGATATGCCCTGGAAAGGAGAGGAATGAAGGTAAACCTCAGTAAAAGAGAATACATGTGTACATGAGAAGGACCCAAGAGGAACAGTCAGGTAAAGGGGAGCAGAGATAAAGAAGGTGAATAATTTTAAGTACCTAGGCTCAACAATCCAGAGCAATGGAGAGTGTGGAAAAGAGGTGAAGAAGCATGTGCAGGCAGGTTGGAATGGTTGAAAAAAAGTGTCCGGTGTTATGTTTGACGGGAAAGTATTAGCAATAATCAAAGGAAATGTGTACAAGATGGTGATGAGTCCAGCAACTGAGGAAAAGACAGGAGGCAGAGCTAGAGGTAGCAGAGGTTCTCTTTGGGAGTAACGAGGATGTATCAGGAATGAGTACATCAGAGGGACAGCAAATGTTAGAGGTTTTGGAGAGAAAGGCAGAGAGGCTAGATTGAGATGGTCTGGACATGTGCAAAGAAGGGCTAGTGAATATATAATGAGGCAGTCCACTGAATACAGGCACTTGTCACAAGTAACGTATGGTGCTTGTGAGGCAAGGCATGGCTTATCCGGACTTCCGATCTTTCAAGTGAGCAAGTGCGTGTTGAATATGTGTTTAGTACTCAACCATCACTTGCTCACTTGAAAGATTGGAAGTCCAGTGTTATGGCAGGAGTATAGGCGTAGGACCCAAGGATGTAGGAGACTGAAGGAAAGTTCAACGATTTATTAAACATTAAGCACTGTCAATCACTAGAACACGAAAATCAAGAGAACCAGTCGAGCACGAGGCATGAACCAGGGATCAGAGAGAACGTCGAGGAGCAGAGTCACTGAAACCAATCTTCTGACAGTGGAGAGGAGCATGCAGCTCTATTTTTTATCGCTGGCTGCTGCTGATTGCAGATTAGGACCAGGTGCACTCAGCTTGAAAACTCATCTACTGGCAACCACCATGCCACTCACCAGTGCCTGCAAAGAATTAAGGAAAGGTTAGTTCGCCAGCCAGCATAGACCATGACAGTACCCCTTTAAGTATCCCTTTAAGGGGCAACTCCCTTAGGAAACTCCCAAGGTGCCACAGAGCACCTTCCAAACTCTGGATGCAAACTGGGGGCCCCGGTCTGATGTCCTGGGGGATGCCGTGGATGCAGAATACATGTTGGATCAGGAGAACCCCTGTTTCCATTGCTGAGGGGAGTTTGGGTAGGGCAACAAAATGGACCGCCTTGGAGAACCAGTCCACTACTGTCAGGATGACAGTATTGCCCTCGGACGGGGGTAACCCGGTGATGAAATCCACCGCAATGTGCGACCAGGGGCGATGGGGAAAGGGTAAGGGTAAACTACCCAACCATGGGTGCACAATGGGAGGATTTGCTCCGGGCACAGGTGGCGCAAGCTCCCATAAACTCCCTAGTGTTGGCTGACATCGTTGGCCACGAGAAGCGTTGATGGAGCAAGAAGAGATTATGGTGGGCTCCCGGGTGGCTGGCTAACTTTTAGGTGTGGGCCAAGTGGAGTGCTGGGGTTCTGGCCAGCAGGGGAACATATAATTGGCCTTGGGAGCACTTGACAGGCTCCAGTTCCCCCTAATGGGCATCCCGAACTGGTCGTTCTCCCTCCCATTTGGCTGCTCCGAGTATACAGGAGGAGGGCAGGATGGTTTCCATGGTAGAGTCTTCACCCAAGGAGAACTGCCTGGAGAGAGCATCTGGCTTAGTATTCCGGGAGCCTGGTTGGTAAGTCAGCGTGAAGTCGAACCTCCCCAGGTAGAGTGACCATCGTGCCTGATGGGAGTTCAATCTCTTGGCCGTACGGAGGTAGGACAAATTCTTATGGTCAGTCCAGACCATGAGAGGGTGAGCACTCCTTCCAGTCAGTGCCTCCACTCCTGGAGTGCCAAGACTACCGCCAGCAGCTCGCGATTCCCAACATCATAATTCCGTTCTGCCGGGGACAAGCAACGGGAGAAGGCGCATGGGTGTAGCTTCTGGTCTGTGAGAGACCATTGGGAAAGGACCGCCCTCACCCCTGAGTTCGAGGCATCGACTTCCATCACAAACTGCAGCAAGGGGTCCGGGTGGATCAGTACGGGCGCGTGGACAAATTTTACCTTCAGCTTGTCAAACGCCACTTGGGCACTTGGGGACCACTGGAATGGAGTCTTGGGTGAGGGGGGCTGCTAGGTGGCTGTAGTCCTGCATGAACCAGGGGTAGAAGTTTGTGAACCCCAGGGACCTCTGCAGCTGTTTCTGCATCCCTGGAGTTGGCCACTCCGCCACTGCCTTTACTTTCGCTGGATAAAGGTCCTATCTGCCCCTTCTCCATGATGAACCCCAGGAACGAGACTGAGGAGACATGGAACTCACACTTTTCTGCCTTCACGAACAATCTGTTTTCCAGGAGCCTCTTTAGTACCATCCTCACATGGGGGAGATGTTCGTCTTGGTCCCTAGGGAAGATCAGAATGTCGTCTAGGTATATGTATACAAAATGGTTAAGCATGTCCCTAAGCACGTCATTGACCAGAGCTTGAAAGACCACCGGGGCATTGGTTAGTCCGAACGGCATGACCAGGTATTCGAAGTGCCCAGTGGTGTGTTGAAGGCCGTCTTCCACTCGTCCCCCTCCCGAATTCGAACTAAGTGGTAGGCATTTCTCAGGTCCATCTTGGAAAATACGGTGGCATCATGGAGAGGGGTGAAGGCTGAGTTGATTAGGGGGAGTGGGTACTTATTTTTCACGGTGATCTGGTTCAGGCCCGTGTAATCGATGCAGGGTCTCAGGGTCTTATCTTTCTTTTTGACACAGAAGAAGCCGGCACCTACCGGGGAAGATGAGGGCTGAATGAGACCTGCAGCCAGCGACTCATTGATGTATGCATCCATGGCATCTTTCTCCGGCTTAGAGAGGTTGTAGAGTCACTGGGAAGGGAGCGTGGAACCTGGGAGTAGGTCGATGGCGCAGTCGTATGGTCGATGAGGAGGTAAGGAGCGAGCCCGGTCCTTGCTGAAAACCTCTTGCAGGTTGTGATATTCTTCAGGCATGCCGGCTAAGTCCAGATCCTCCAGGTCGACTGGGGTTTGTGAAGCTTGGGAGGGGATAGTCGCCATTAGGTAGTGCTGCAGATAGTACTTGCTCCAGCCGCTGATGGTGAGGGTGCGCCAGTCTACATGGGGATTGTGGGTCTGCAACCATGGCCATTTCAACACTAGGGGAGAGAGAGAGGTAGAGAGAACAAACAGTTCCAGATATTCTTGGTGGTTACCTGACAATGTGAACTTCAGTGGCCTGGTCTTGTGCGTGACGCGGATGATGCGTTGGCCATCTATAACCATCTATGAGGAGATGCAGAGGCCGTCAGCCAGCTACCGGTGCCTCTCTTTAGTCTGGTGCGGTTCACCTGCATGGGTTCTAGGTCATCATCATCCCTCGGAGGGGGAAGTGGTGAGGGAGTTTGAGGTGGGGTCCACTTCCGGGATCTATCTCTCTCCCGCAGCCGGTTGTCCAGTCTCGTGGACAAGGGGATCAATCCCTCCAGCGTAGTCGTCTTGTCTCGGGTCGCGAGCTTGTCTTTCAGTCATTCGTTGAGCCCCTGCAGGAAGGCCCCCTGGAATCGGATGGCATACTCGGCCACCGACTGTTTTCCTTGCCGGATACGTAGGAGCTGGGAGCTCGCTTCCTCCCCTTTCGCCGGATGATCGAACACCTTCATCATTTCTTGCATGAACTGTTCTACCTGAGAGCATAATTCCGGGGTGTGGGTAGCAACTGCCAGCGCCCAGGACGAGGCTTGCTCCGTAAGTAAGGTCATGATGAAGGTGGTTTTAGCTTGATCTGTGGCATATGTTAGCGGCTTCTGGCTGAAGACGAGCGAGCACTGGTGGAGGAACTGTGCGCAGGAGCCGGTCACACCCGAATACCTGGCTGGCGTGGGGATAAGTGGTTCTCGGTGCGCGGGGAGTATCACTAACGCTGGCACTGTGGCTGAAGCGGAAATTGAAGGGTGAGGGGGCGGGGTCGCAGCAGTGAGGTGAGTGGCGACGGCGTCTATCCTTCTGCCGAGCTGCGCCAAACTGGTGGTTATGCGCTGGAGATTATCCATTATTTGGTGCAGGGTGGAGTCATGTTGTCCCAACAGGACTCCCTGGTCGGATAAGGCCTGCCAGAGCTGAGCGGTCTCCGTTGGGTCCATGTTCAGGTCAGAAGATTCTGTTGTGGCGGAATATAGGCATAGGACCCAAGGATGCAGGAGACCGAATTAAGGTTCAACGATTTATTAAACATTAAGCACTGTCAATCACTAGAACACGAAAATCAAGAGAACTGGTCGAGCACGAAGCAAGAACCATGGATCAGAGAGAATGTCGAGGAGCAGAGTCACTTCTGACAGCGGAGGGGAGCATGCCGCTCCCTTTTTATCACTGGCTGCTGCTGATTGCAGATTCGGACCAGGTGCGCTCAGCTTGGAAACTCATCTACCAGCAACCACCACGCCCTCGCCAGCGCCTGCAATGAATTAAGGAAAGGTTAGTTCGCCAGCCAGCACAGACCATGACATCCGGATAGCTGTGCTTTGCCTCACAAGCACCATATGTCACTTGCGACAAGCGCCTACATTCGGTGGAGTGCCTCACATGGTAGTAGGTTGCTGAGGTTGGAACTACCAGGCAGAAGGCCTAGAGGGAGACCAAAGCGAAGATTTATGTATGTGGTGAAGAAGGACATGGAGGTCGTTGGCGTAAAAGAAGAAGATGCAGAGGACAGGGTGAGATTGACACAGATGATTTGCTGGGGCAGGCACTGAAGGGAACAGCCAAGGGGGAAAAGAAGAAAAAGATTTAATTTTGTGCCTGAAAATTGGAATTGTAAATCTAAAGTGGTTTTGCACTGATTTACTAATGTACAAATTCTAAAAGAAACATTTGTAGTCAAGTTTACACTGAAAAACTGGAGTGCATAGGACTTTTGTACTGTATATATATATATATATATATATATATATATATATATATATATATATATATATATATATATATATATATATATATATATATATATATATATATATATATCGTCATTGCCAGCCGTACATCTCGAGAGACGATGGTGTAGCGCTATGGTAGGCATTTGCGGTAGTGACTGTAAAGGCCCACCCTAGAGTGACAGTTTCTTAAACAATTATTATTATGTTTTTTTTTTATGATACGATACAGCTTTATTAATCTCACAATGGAGAAATTCACTGTTACAGGCTCTTGAGGTACCATCAGTAGGGGGTGCAAAAATAGATACATATACAAACATACACACATACATATATATTATATAAGTAAATAAATAAATAGATACATAAATAGTATAAATTAATAAACAATAAAAGAAAAGAAGGGAACGACTTTGTAGACTGGCCTATATTCAAGTGTATATGTATCTGAAGGCAGAGTAGATGGGTTGATATGGTTCACAGTCAGTGGGGTAGATGTAGTTGATTAAAGTGCACGGGGTTTTTATTGCACATAACCGGTATTTTCACAGACAGTTACAAAGTGGCGTTGCACAGTCTGACAGCGGTGGGAATGAACGACCTGCGGTATCGCTTCTTCCTGCACTGAGGATGTCTCAGTTGTCCACTAAAGGAGCTACTCAGCTTCTCTACAGTCTGGTGAAGTGGGTGAGAGCTGTTGTCCATGATGGATGTGAGCTTTGCTACCATCCTCCTCTCACTCACCTCCTCCACAGAGTCCAGTGGGCAGCCGAGGACAGAGCTGGCCCTCCTGACCAGCTTGTTCAGTCTTTTTCTGCCCCGCTCTGTGCTGCCCGGGGCCCAGCAGATGGCAGCGTAGAGGATTGCAGAGGCTACCACAGAGTCATAAAATGTCCTGAGCAGAGGTCTGCATACTCCGAAGGACCTGAGTCTCCTCAGAAGGTGGAGGCGAGTCTGGCCCTTCTTGTACAGGGCGTTGGTGTTGTGGGACCAGTCCAGTTTATTGTTAATGTAACACCAGCTTGATATAGCTGTGCTAGGTTTTATACTAGGTTCTGGAGGAGTAAAATGAATTGTGGAGATTTGAATTTGAACAGCCGGCAGATTTATTACAATTAACAATACTACAAGAAACAGTGCAAACAATATTGTAGAACTTTCTTTACAAATTAAAAATAAAATAAAATAAGCTTAAATCTCTAAGGTTTGATTCGTGTGAACCCGGGAGTCTTTTCCAGGATTGTGATCCGTTTGGGATAAAGGTGTTTTTATCTATTCTTATCTGGGATCCTGTGATTTGAAGTGGTTGGTTCTGTAGATCTACTCTCGCATCCAGAGAACAGTTGGCCACACTGCGTCTGGATCTACCAAGAGTTCTCACTGGATTTGGCTCGCCATCCGTGTCCGAAACCAGCTTCAAGATCAAATCCAGATCCACTAAAAAACCAGTCGGAGCTTCCAAGAAAACAAACTCTCTCCACCCGGTTCGATTGAGAGAGAACAAAACACATACAAGGCTTCGTGTCGCTTTTCGAGGGCTCTGTATGCGTCCTGCTCCTTACGCTCTCCTACACGCTCTGCTGGTCGCATGCAGCACGTGCCTATGACGCGCTCAAGGGGACTAGGAAACTAGTGCTTTCAGGGAGTGTTGGAAACCAGGGTTTTTTCCAATAAAATTAGTAACCATGTGTTTACCTGTGTTACACCCTCCCCCCTTGAATAAGCATGAGTCCCGTCATGTACTTAAATGTTTGTTTAAACATCATAGATCTGATGGTTTTCATAGCTACTAAATGACTCTAGGGCTTGGTTAAAGTTATCCAAGAACCGTTGTGCAAAAGATATCAGCGGTTGACCCAATTGAGGGTAATGAAACCGTCCTGGGGCTCGCTTAATCTTTCGGATTTTCTCACATTGGGAGTTTCATTTGTTGTTTCAATTGTCTGTTCTGTTTGTTGGTCAATCACATCACCATTTTGCTCTGTGTCCACAATATTAACGTCTGGTCCTCCTTGTATTTGGTTTTCATCATCTCCTCCTTCCATGACATCTGAATGTGATTCCTCTTTGAGTAGTTCGGCCTCATTCTGATTTTCCTGTTCATTGTCCCTCTCGCCTGTGTCGGTCCCAACTGAACCTGTTGGGTGCAAGGAGGTATCCTTATTGAGTGAGAGTGGTTCATTTGAAATATCCGAGTTTGTTGTCTGGTTTCGTACATTTGATTGGTCTTGATTATTGTCATAAATCTTAATGAATGTCTCTGTTTCGATTGAAGGTTGTCCTGGCATGGGTTCATACTCCTCCTCTGATTCTGACAGATCTGTGTCCTGTGGTTCGGAAAGACTTTGTCGAAGTTTTATGCGCTACGTGGAGGTTTTGGTCTTGTCTCAACTTCATCCTCAATGTCTGAGAGGTCACCACACGCAAGTAAAAGGTCTCGGTGAAGAGTTCTACTTGGACCATCACCTCTCTCTGGTCGAACCACATACACAGGAACATTTTCCATTTTCTTGACAACACGGTACACCATGCTCCCATTTGTCGGCAAGTTTATGTTTATTGCGCAAACGGACATTTTTGACTAAAACTCTATCTCCTGCTTCAAGAGTGGATTCTCTGACTTTCTTATCAAATCTGCTCTTATTGCGCTCTGCAACTTTTTGGAGTTTTCAAGGGCAATTTGGTAACTTTCTTCGAAGTTTAGCCTTTAGACTGCGCACATACTGAGAATGGGATGCAGGTGAGTTCCTGTAACGGGCAACCCAAAGGCAAGGTCAACTGGTAGCTTAGGCTTACGGCCAAACATCAACTCATAAGGACTAAACCCAGTAACCTCACTCTTTGAACAGTTGAAGGCGTGTGGGAGAGACTTGACAAAATCACGCCAATGAACTTGTTGGTCATCCTTCAGGGGAGCTAACAGACTAAAGAGGGTGCGATTGAATCGCTCTCACGGGTTACCCTCGGGTGATAAGGACTGGTTCTCACTTTTGATGCCTGTAATAGCACACAGTTCCTTAATCACATGTGACTCAAAATCCCTCCCTGGTCACTATGGAGGCGTTCGGGAACCCGTAGTGAACCAAAAGTTTTCCCAGAGATTTTTAGCCACAGTGGTTGCCTTTTGATCACGAGTGGGCAAGGCCACCGCATATTTCGTAAAATGATCTGTGATGACTAAAACGTCCTTGGTACTCTTACTATCGGGCTCAATCGAAAGAAAGTCCATGCAGACCAATTCCATTGGTCGCGTGGTTTTAATATTAACTAAAGGCGCGGCCTTTTCAGGCAAGGACTTTCTTCGAACACAACAACCACAGTTCTTTATTTTGGTCTCAATGTCATGACCCATCTTAGGCCAATAAAATCTTGCTCTCACTAGTTCATGAGTCCTCTCCCACCCCATATGACCCATGTCATCGTGGAGTAACTTTAGAACAGCGGGTCTAAGTGAGACAGGGAGTACAAGCTGGTAAGTTGTATCTGGGTCACATTGTCGTCTCCTGAACAAAAGGTCATCCCTCATTTCAAGACGTTTCCATTCTCGGAGCATCAGTTTTATTTCAAATGTTTCTCTGTTGTTATGTGGAACATCTGCTCCAGCTTCAAGTAACTGAATGACACGATTGATGCTTGGGTCAGATCTTTGTTGTTCTTTAAGCTCATGAGCAGAAAACAAGGGAACAGTTACTTGACCAGATGTTTCAGCATCACTGTATACATCAGGAATTGCATCAGCATTCATAGCCAAGGACTCAACAAGAATGACATGAGGTGAATCTTTGGTTTTCTCGTTGAGAAAATGCTTGTGACATACTGCTGCAATAGTATCAGGACATAAATCACTACATCGAGGAGGGGATCCGAGAAGACGTGAGGTGAGTTGTTGTATTCGGTTCTCCTCTTCTAATGTCACATAATCCGCAGCTAGTGTTTGGTGGGGCCTTCGTGATAGGCCATCTGCGTCCTGATTAGCCTTTCCAGCTCTGTATTTGATTTGGAAATTGAAGGTGGATAGCGCTGCTAACCAGCGATAGCTAGCTGCATCAAGCTTTGCAGTGGTCAGAATGTATGTAAGCGGATTATTATCCGTTACAACTGTGAATTCATTACCATAAAGGTAATCATGAAACTTTTCTACAATGGACCATTTCAGAGCTAGAAATTCTAGCTTATGAGCTGGATATCTGGTTTCGCTTGGTGTCAGCCCCCTACTGGCATAGGCTATGACGCGCATTTTACCACCCTGCTCTTGATAAAGAGCGGCACCTAGGCCTGTAAAGCTGGCGTCGGTATGCAGAACATATTGGAGCTTTGGATCTGCAAAGCCCAATACAGGAGAGGATGTTAATTTCTCCTTAATGCATTCAAAGGCTGACTGACAGACAGATGTCCACCTCTCGGCAAAAGGTTCTCGAGGGTTGAAATACTTAGAAGTGTCGGTTCGTTTCTGGACTTTTCTATAAGGTGGGTAGCCACATGTAAGGTCGTTTAAGGGCCGAACTATCTTTGAATAATCTTTAACAAATCGGCGATAGTAGCCGGTGAACCCTAAAAACGACTTGAGTTGCTTCAAGTTTTGTGGCACTGGCCAGGTCTTAATGGCTGCTACTTTTTCAGGATCTGTTTCTACGCCATTTTTTGAAACAATATGGCCTAAATATTTAACCGATGTCTGAAAAAAGCGACATTTCTGGGGGGACAACTTTAAGCCATATTCACGAAGACGGTCCAAAACATGCTTTAGCCTCTGTTCGTGTTGCTCTAGGGAGTCTGAGAAAACAATCAAATCGTCTAGGAAGACGAGCACCTCCTTAAGATTAATGTCTCCCATGCACCTCTCCATTAACCTCTGAAAGGTGCTGGGAGCATTTGTGATTCCCTGAGGCATTCGATTGAATTCATAAAACCCTAGGGGCATACAAACGCTGTTTTGGCCTTATCTTCCTCATCCATCTCTATCTGGTAGTAGCCCGACTTTAAGTCCATGACAGAGAACCAGTTTGACCCAGATAGAGCGGAGAAGGTCTCTTCAAGATTTGGTAACGCGTAAGCGTCTTTAACCGTTTGTACGTTAACCTTACGGTAGTCCACACAGAGACGTACCTCACCCGTCTTTTTCTTAACTACAACGATGGGGGACGAAAGGGGATTCTGATGGTCTTATTATCCCGGCATCGAGAAGCATTTTGAGGTGTTTCCTAACAGCTTCGTAGTCCTTTGGGTGAATAGGCCTCGATCTCTGTTTTATGGGTGTTTCGTCTTTAAGCTTGATTTTATGCTTAACTCTAGTGGCATGGCCAAAGTCAAGATCGTGGCATGCGAAGACATCACTGTAAGCACTCAGACTCTGTGTGATGCGACTTTTCCACTCCTCAGGCAGAGGTGAATTTTCAAAATCAAAAGTCAACTGGTCCTTCGGTGATGAGGAGTCTGCAGACAAGCGACAACAACCTGCTGAATTGGTATTGGACAGGTTTTGAGTTTCCAAAACTTGGTCTGCAACATGCAGTTCAGCAAGGACACAGTTGCCAGGAAGCATAATGTCATGATCGGTTTCATTTCTTATCCAAACAGGGTGCTTGTAAGGACTTTGACTTGGCACTGTGATAAGACAGCAGTCAACAAAGATTCCACCTGGAAGGGCTGAGGACATTGGCTGCTCTACTACTGCCCATTTGTCTGTGAGTGGCAAACTTAAGTGGGCACAGCTTTCAAGACAGACCTTCTCGTGAGCTGGAATAACATAAGGTGTGTTGTCCCTCAGTGTCATTAGCCCAAGCTTCCCTGTGCTCTTTGTTTCGTATCTGTGCTCGAGGATTTTTAAAATCTGACTATAGCCATAGACAGCTGGTAGAATGGGAGTGTCTCGACAATGTTCCTCATATAAAACATCGAGGGCATTTGTACCAATTAACACTGGCAAGTCTGTGCTGGAGCGCAAATCAGGTACTATTAGAGCTAATGTAGAAATTTGAGGCTCAGACTCAACAAACTCTTTTGGAAAACCAACTGGAACTTCTACATAGCCTAGATAAGGTACCGCCTGACCGTTTGCACCCTCAACATCTAGGTCACTGATCGGCTGGATTGGAAAATCAACCAGGTGTCTCTGGTAAAAGGAGTGTGAAATAGTCGTAACTTGCGACCCTGAATCTAATAGAGAATTGCAGCTAACGCCAGCTATGTTTATATTAGCAGTGCACTTCTTACCTATTAAGCCCTTGGGAAATCTAGAATGGTGTTTACTCGTTAGCGTACAACTCTGTTTTGGCTGGGGTTTCTGAGTGGGACTTGTGTCGCTACTAGTTCCAGTTTGTCCCTCAACTGAAACAGGAACTAGTTTTAAATCAGTGTTACATTGGTTCTCCCAAGCCTTTTGTTTTGACCTAAGCTCTTTGCGCTTAGCTTCAACAGCTTTGGGGTTTGGGTCACTGTCACAAGAGGGGACTATATGGCCATCCTCGCCACAGTTAAAGCAGAACCATGGGCGAGGCTTTTTGTTACCTTTTCCAAAGCTTTCACTTTTCGGCGGTGAGTTCTGTGTTTGTGTCCCTTTCCTCTGTTGTTTCTTTGCAACTTTGGGGGACTTTGTCTGAGGTTTCTTTTCAACTGTCTTTTCCATGGACGCTTTTCAGGAAGTTAACTGTTCTTGCAGTTGAGCAATTTGTTTCTGCAGTTTCTTGGTAGACGTTTTACTAGAATTGTCTGCAGCAGCAGCTTGAAACTCCGTGTCTGCATAAACATTTAAAGGGTTGGACTGTACCTTTACTTTTGAAAGTCCTAAGTGCTGCTTCATGCGAATGGACTTAGCTGCTTGTTTATCCTCCTCTGTTCGCAGCAACAAAAGAAGTTCAGAAAAGGTAGGTGGGCTGGATTTCTTTTGTTCTAGATGGAGGCTGGCAATTAGGTTATCATCCCAGCACCCCTACAGAACTGTTTTAAAAGCTGTCGATCAAAATCACTGACTGTAACGCCTTCCCCTTTAGCAACTTTGCTTAATGTAGTCTGGAGCCGGTGCAAGTATGTTGAAGGTTTTTCTCCGGTATTTTGGTTTGTGCTCAAAAATTTCACAAACAGCTCATCAGTATCATCTACATTCCCGTATGCAGAATCGAGCAAGCTCAAAAAGTCTTTTGGGCTGGACAAGGGGCCCAAATGTTTGACAATATTGGCGGCTGGTGGTAAGAGACTTTCAATAATTTTTCTTACTACCTGTCTTTCAGAAACAGAAGAGTCGGCAAGATAAAACTCAACATGACTGCGCCAAGTGTCATAATCTACTTCCGTATTAGGGCACGGAAATTTTCCGGAGAACGACCTGAACTTGGAAGAGTTCAGATAAGTTTGGGACGTGTCAGCACTTTTGACAATGTGCTCGACAATCACCCTCTGGACTTCAGGGGTGCTCAAGTGTTCGGGATTTAAATTAGGAGTTGGTCTGCTGTTGATTGGAGAACTGGGAATATCAGAGTTTGAGGTAGTTGTGAGAGTTTCCCTATTTGTTTGTGTCACAACAGAATCACCTGTTAAACTTTCAGTTACTGGAGTAGCGTCAGTGGAAGCTATACCTTCACTTTCAGCAGCAGAGGCCTGAAGTTTGTTAAGTTCACCAAGCAACAATTTCTCATAATCTATTCCGCTTGCTTTGGCAATTCCCTTTAAATCAAGGAGAAAAGACTTGGTCAGATCAGCTGTTAACTTAGCACTATAAAGTGGGGATAAGAGCTGAATTTTGTGAACAACCTTTGGGTCAGATGTTGCTCTTTGACATGGTAGTTCAGCCTGAATTGACTCAATAGCAGTGCCATACTCAAACTCAACTACGGCTGTATCTTTAAAGTCAGGGTCAGAAGTAGTAAGTTTCACTGTTCGTGTAATAGAACCATACTTTTCTAAAAACTTAATAACTTCTTCATCAGTCTCAGTACCAGAAAAACCACTAATTAATACAGCATTTGGTACTTTGATACCTTCACGTTCAATGATATCCATATTTCTTTTGTGGGAAAAGTTGTACAAAAACTGTCATAAAACTGCCAAACTGTATGCCAAATTATTAATTTAGAGGCAAAATGTAGCCAAAACTCCTCCTGGCTGGCTCGCCACTTTGATGTAACACCAGCTTGATATAGCTGTGCTAGGTTTTATACTAGGTTCTGGAGGAGTAAAATGAATTGTGGAGATTTGAATTTGAACAGCCGGCAGATTTATTACAATTAACAATACTACAAGAAACAGTGCAAACAATATTGTAGAACTTTCTTTACAAATTAAAAATAAAATAAAATAAGCTTAAATCTCTAAGGTTTGATTCGTGTGAACCCGGGAGTCTTTTCCAGGATTGTGATCCGTTTGGGATAAAGGTGTTTTTATCTATTCTTATCTGGGATCCTGTGATTTGAAGTGGTTGGTTCTGTAGATCTACTCTCGCATCCAGAGAACAGTTGGCCACACTGCGTCTGGATCTACCAAGAGTTCTCACTGGATTTGGCTCGCCATCCGTGTCCGAAACCAGCTTCAAGATCAAATCCAGATCCACTAAAAAACCAGTCGGAGCTTCCAAGAAAACAAACTCTCTCCACCCGGTTCGATTGAGAGAGAACAAAACACATACAAGGCTTCGTGTCGCTTTTCGAGGGCTCTGTATGCGTCCTGCTCCTTACGCTCTCTTACACGCTCTGCTGGTCGCATGCAGCACGTGCCTATGACGCGCTCAAGGGGACTAGGAAACTAGTGCTTTCAGGGAGTGTTGGAAACCAGGGTTTTTTCCAATAAAATCAGTAACCATGTGTTTACCTGTGTTACATTAAGGTGAACGCCCAGGTATTTGAAACTGTTCACTATCTCAATGTTCTGTCCCTGGACGTTCACTAGTGATTGTGTGTGTGTGTGTGTTAGTGTGCTTCTTCTGAAGTCGACCACCATCTCCTTCTTCTTCCTGGTGTTCAAGCACAAGTGGTTGCGCTCACACCAGTCCACGAAGTCAACGATGACCGACCGGTACGCCAGTTCGTTCCCCTCTGACACACAGCCCACAATGGCGGAGTCGTCCGAGAACTTCTGGAGGTGGCAGCTGTCTGTGCTATAGCTAAAGTCCGAGGTATAAATGCTGAAAAAGAAGGGTGAGAGGATGATGCCCTGCGGTGCCCCCGTGCTGCAGACTGCCACCTTTGACTTACAGCCACGCAGCCGTACGTACTGTGGACGGTTAGTAAGGTAGTCAGTGATCCAGGCAGCAAGATGCCCGTCCACTTCCACGTTCTCCAGCTTCCCCCACAGAAGCGCTGGCCTGATGGTGTTGAAGGCGCTGGAGAAGTCAAAGAACATGACCCTCACAGCGCTGCCAGCGATCTCCAGGTGGGTGAGTGCCCGCTGCAGAAGGTAGATGACGGCGTCTTCTACTCCGATGTTGGGCCTGTAGGCAAACTGCAGCGGATCTAGGGTGGGGCTCACCATAGAGAGGTGTATGAGGAGGAGCCTTTCCATGGTCTTCATAAGGTGGGAGGTCAGGGCAACGGGTCTGTAGTGGGCCGGTTCCTTCGCTTGTGCTGTTTTGGGAACCGGAACCACACAGGAGGTCTTCCACAGGACAGGAACCTTCTCCAGGCTGAGGCTCAGGTTGTACAGGTAGCATAGTACCTCACAGAGCTGGTCTGCGCAGGTCCTCAGCAGCCTGGGACTAATGCCATCTGGCCCTTCAGATTTCCTCTGATTTAGTCTCCTCAGCTGTCTCCTCACCTGGTCTGATGTGAGGAAGAGGGGGGGCTGGGGTGGGCTGCATTGGGAGGGGGATGTGTCTGTCGGGCTGTAGCAGTCAAGTGAAGTTGGCCTGGGGAGGGGGGAGGTGTCTGCTGGTCTGGAGACGTGTGAAGAGAGGTGGGGAACGGGGAGGGGAGCAGAGGGGGAGGGGGGAGAATCAAACCTGTTGAAGTAACAGTTTAGTTCATCCGCCCAGCACTGGTCACCATCAGCTGTCCCTCTGACACCCTGCCCAAATCCAGACATGGCTTTTAGTCCTCTCCAGACATCCCGCACGTTGTTCTGAGCCAGCTTCTCCTCCAGCTTCTTCCCATAGTCCTTCTTTGCCCCCCTGATCCTCCACTGGAGCTCACGCTGGACCTTCTTCTGCTCCTCTCTATCCCCCGAGATGAAAGCCCTCTTTTTCTGGTTCAGGAGGACTTTAAGCTCAGGGGTGACCCACGGGTGATTGTTGGAGAAGCACCGTACCCTCCGTGTTGGCACGGTGCTGTCCACGCAGAAGTTCATGTAATCAGTGATACAGTGTGTGAGGCCGTCGATGTCATCACCAAAGGAGTCACAGAGCATGCTCCAGTCTGTGGTCTGGAAACAGTCCTTAAGCCTCTCATTGGTCTCCACGGTCCACTGTTGCATACGAAAGGGCTTTGAGGAGCCATGGGGGCTGCCCTTTCTTTCCTCTTTGCTCTTTTCTCAGCTAGCTTGTTTATTCTGTTAGTTTCAGCTTTGTTAATCCCCTCGTTGACAGTGGTCTTCCAGAGCTGGCGTGTTTCAGCAGTGCCTTCCCAGGTGTTTATGTTGATGCCAGATAATTTCATGTCCCGCTTGCACACGTCCTTGTACCAAAGCTGTGGTCTTCCTGTGCAGCGGGAGCCCTCACTCACTCACTCAGCTCTCCATACAACATGTCTTTAGGGATGCGCCCCTCGTCCATTCGCCATACGTGACCCAACCACCTAAGTCGTCTCTGGCTAAGCAGTGCAAGCAGACTTGGCATGCCAGCTCACTGTAGTACCTCGGTGTTGGTTACTCTGTCTTGCCATTTTATATGGAGCAGACGCCTGAGACAGCGGAGGTGGAAGCTGTTGAGCCGCTTTTCCTGACCAGCAGACGTGGACCAGGCCTCACTGCCATAAAGGAGTGTGCTGAGTACACAGGCCTGGTAGACACGTAGCTTGGTGTTCTCCGTTAGCTGAGTGTTACTCCATACACGCTTGTTCAGTTTGGACATCACTGTGGTGGCTTTCCCGATTCTGCATGAGATCTCTATGTCAAGAGAGAGAGTGTTGGTGATAGTGGATCCCAGGTAGGTGAAGTAGTCCACGACCTCAAGCTGCGTGTTATTTATGTTGATGTTTGGGACTGTGTTTGTGCCCTGGGCCAGGATGTTTGTCTTCTTCAGGCTGATGGTCAGTCCGAATTCATTACAGGCATGGGACAGGCGATTGACCAGCTCTTGAAGACCAGCCTCAGTGTGGGACGTCAGTGCAGCGTCATCCGCGAACAGCATCTCGCGGATGAGGACCTGCCTCACCTTGGTCTTAGCGCGCAGTCAAGCTATGTTAAACAATTTTCCATCTGACCTGGTGTGGATATGGATCCCTTCCTCACTGTCATAGAAGGCATACTGAAGAAGCATCGAGAATAATATCCCAAAGAGTGTCGGAGCAAGGACGCAGCCTTGCTTCACACCACTGCTCACTGGGAAAGCTGCAGAAGTCCCACCATTGAAGCAGACTGTGCTGTGCATGTCCTCATGAAAGGAGGTCACGATTTGAAGTAACCTTTGAGGATATCCAATCTTCTGCAGGAGGCTGAAGAGTCCGCTTCTGCTGACCAGGTCGAATGCTTTAGTCAGGTCTATGAAAGCAATGTACAGGGGCTTCTGCTGCTCCCGACACTTCTCTTGTAGTTGACGAATCATATTGACCGTGGATCGGCCTGCCCTGAAACCACACTGCGATTCTGGGTACACCCGGGAAGCAAGAATCTGAAGGCGAGTAAGGACAACACGAGCAAAGACTTTCCCTGTGATGCTAAGGAGGGAGATGCCACGGTAGCTGTTACAGTCACTGCAGTCACCCTTGTTTTTGTAGAGGGTTACAATGTTTGCATCGCGCATATCCTGGGGGATGAACCCTTCCTTCCAGCATAAGCACAGCAGCTCATGGAGGTGCTGCAGGAGTGCTGGCTTGCCACTCTTCAAGACTTCAGGGGGGGGATGCCATCATTTCCAGGGGCTTATCCACAGGCCAGACAATCAATGGCTTTGCCCAGTTCGTCCACTGAAGGCAGGTAAGCTAGATTCTCCATGACAGGTAAGTTTGGCAGGGCATTTAATGCTGCATCAGTCACCACATTCTTGGTTGCGTACAGCTCCAGGTAATGTTCCACCCAGCGTTCAAGCTGCTTGCCTTGGTCCGTGATCACCTCCCCGGTCTTGGTCTTGAGAGGTGCAGTCTTAATTGTGGTTGGGCCAGTAGCTGTCTTGATGCCATTGTACATGACCAATGCGTTGCCAGTGTCAGCTGCCATTTGGATCTTGCTGCAGAGGTTCAGCCAGAAGTCGTTTGCACAGCGGCAGGCTGTCTGCTGGGTCTTGTTTCGTGCAGCTTTGAGGGTGTCCCGAGTCCTGGTGCTGGGGTTTTGCTTGTATGCTAGGAGGGCTTCCCTCTTGTCTTCTGTCACAGGCTGCATCTCCTCCCAGTGAGCCTTGTACCAGTCAGCACTCCGACGCTCCTTTTTCCCAAAAGCGGTGAGGGCTGTTGTGTAGATAGTTTCTCTTAGAAAGCTCCACTTGCTGTTGATGTCTTTGACAGGAGTCTGCAAAGCCAACTTCTCCTTGACTGTGTCATGAAACAGTTGGATTCACTGGGGATCCCTTGAGGAGCAGGTGTTGATGCGTGGGAGGCCTTTAGTTTTAGAGTGATGGATCCTCTTTGTTGTCAGCCTTATCCTTCTTCCAACGAGGGTATGGTCTGTGTTGCAGTCTGCGCTATGGAAACTTCTAGTGTGGAGAACGCTGCTCAGATCCGTGCGCCTGGTGAGGATAAGGTCTAGCTGGTGCCAGTGGCAAGATCTGGGGTTTCTCCAGGAAACTTTGTGGTGGTCTTTGCACTTGAAGTATGTATTTGCTACACACAGGCCATGATGGCAGCACAGTTCCAACAACCTCTGTCCATTCTCATTCATCCTGCCTATACCGTGGTGACCAAGGCAGGAAGGCCAGGTGTCACAGTCAGCACCCACTCTAGCATTGAAGTCTCCTAGTAGGTAAAGTCCTTCAGTGCTGGGGATCCTGGAAATTGTATCATGAGCCTTGTAAAACTGGTTCTTGTCCTCTGGGGTGGAACTGAGTGTTGGTGCATAGATGCTGAGGAGATTTACAAAACCTGCAGTTGTAGGTAGGCGAAAATCGAGGATTCTCTCTGATCCACTGGTAGGAGGTTCAATCGCCATAGTCAACGAGTTCTTCACAGCGAGCCCTACACCGTGCAGTCTCGGATCATCTTGTGGCAGGCCCTGCCAGTAGAAGGTGTAGTTGGCCTCTTTGATAGTACCACTGTCAGCCAGGCGGGTTTCCTGTAGACAAGCAATGTCGATATTCAGACGTGTCAGTTCATGGTCGATGACTGCAGTCTTGCGGGCATCGTCAATTTGCTGAAGATTACTTGTCAGTCCAGGACACAGTCCGTACGTTCCAGCTTGCTATTCGAAAAGTTGGAGTCTTTGTATCTATCCGTTTTTGTCTGCCTGGTGCAGAATTTACAGCTTGATTGTCGGGATGGTCAGTCCCTAAGCCCTACGCACCCAGCAAGGCAGGCGAGCTGTGGCGGGACAGCACCTTACTGGCTGGGGGCTGCCAAGCTTGGAGCGGGCGGTAGCTGTTCAGTGAGACACGATGGTCTCTCCCACTGTCGGAAGTAGCACCAGGCACCCGTATCCTACGCCAATCGGAATGAATTTTTAACCGGTAACTGCTACTTCCCGTGTTGAGCCGAAGTCTCGCATCAATGCTGGAGTGTTCTCTCCAGTGCGCTACGAGCCTGGGTGGGATCTATGGAGACTTGTGCTGCCCAGACGTCAAGTCCCCCCTCTTGGCCTCTCTGATAGCATCCAAACGAAAGGAAGATCCAGTACAATTTGGTACCAGCGCAGCTGCAGGATTGCCAGAAGGTAGGGGCCTTCTGACCATCTGCCTTAGGGGCTCCACTCCGGATTTCTGTAGGGCCTTATCCCAACCAAGGGAATCCACAAGGCAGTGGGACTATTTAACCCATAGTTGGGGGTTTGGGTCATGGGCATCAGGGCGTGTCCACATGCCGGTGGGCCTGCACGCCGTATCTCTGGGTGCCAAACCTCCTCCGAGTCCCCTGTAGTTCAGCCTGAGTCCGCAAGGTACTCAGTTACCATGTGTCGCCGTGAGGAGGCACAACATGGGGCTTGATGGTGGAGAGGCTATGTACTGAATGGGAGAGACTTACTCACACAGCTCCCCTTTTCACAGGCAAGCTGCTAGCCAGCGTTGTTAGTTGAAAGCACTACTCCTACGACCACAACTACCACACTTTGCGCATCACAACACCCATTTGACACACACATACACACACACACACACACACACACACATATATATATATATATATACACACACACACACACACACACACACACACACACACACACACACACACACACACACAGTGGTACCTTGAGTTATGAAATTAATCAATTCCAAGGACAAGCCATTGGAAACTACTATAGAGTACACGAAGTGGCAGTGTTACTCTCACTGTGCTCCCTAGGGTGTATGGAAAAAGCATCGAGCAAACAATATGAAGTGCAGTAAACACGATTGATAGTCACATGTGGAGCACTGGGAGAGCGTGGAATGTTTATCAGTTAATTTTCTGTCACCGCTTAATCCTAATTTGGGTCGCAGGAAGGCTGGTGCCCATCCCAGCCAACTTCGGACAAGGGCAGAGTACACCCTGGACAGCTCGCCAGGCTACCGCAGGACAGAAACACGCCGACAGCTTTGCAGCCTACTCTTTACGAAAGTCAGCAATGGTTCTTTTACATGCCTCTCACCATAGACAGTGGGAGACATGGCCCGCCTTTGATAACCCAGTTAGCTTCACTGGGGGGACAGTGACAACCTTGTGGAGAGTGGGACTCAAACCCCCAACCCTTGGATCAGCGATCCAGTGCCCTATACCACTAGACCACCACTGCCCCGGTGGAATGTTTATTTATTTATTTATTTTTATTCTTCCTATAGGGCGTCACAGAAAATAATTGAGGAGCACTGCACAAAGTGTTTCCGGAGCGCGGAGGAATATATGTGAAAGGATACGTGGCTAATCGGCCCGGAAAAGCCATTTCCCCAACAGAGCTTGTAAATCGAAAATTTGCTTGTTGGATGGGGCAGATTGTTGATGGAATTAAAGTTCATATCATGGACAATTCCTCATAGAAGACACTCGCACGTCAAGGTGCCACCGGATATATATATATATTTGGTCTTCCTCTAGTAGTTCCAACCTCAGCATCCGACTGCCAATATACTCACTATCCCTCCTCTGTACATGTCCAAACCATCTCAATCTAGCCTCTCTGACTTTGTCTCCAAAACATCTTACATGGGCTGTCCCTCTGATGTACTCATTTCTGATCCTATCCATCCTCGTTACTCCCAGAGAGAACCTCAGCATTTTCATCTTTGCTACCTCCAGCTCTGCCTCCTGCCTTTTCTTCAGTGCCACTGTTTGTAGGCCATACAACATTGCTGGTCTCACCACCGTCTTGTACACTTTTCCTTTCATTCTTGCTGAAACTCTTTTATCGCACATCACACCGGACAATTTTATCCAACCATTCCAGCCTGCCTGCACGCGCTTCTTCACCTCTTTTCCACAATCTCCATTGCTCTGGATTGTTGAGCCTAAGTACTTAAAATCCTCCACCTTCCTTATCTCTGCTCCCTGTAACATCACCGTTCCTCTTGGGTCCTTCTCATTCATACACATGTATTCTGATTTTCTGAGGCTAACCTTCATTCCTCTCCTTTGCAGGGCATACCTCCACCTCTCTAGATTTTCCTCCACTTGTTCTCTGCTCTCACTACAGATCACAATATCATCTGCAAACATCATAGTCCATGGAGATTCTTGCCTAACCTTGTCTGTCAGCCTGTCCATCACCATTGAAAACAAGAAGGGGCTCAGAGCTGATCCTTGATGCAGTCCCACCTCCACCTTGAATTCGTCGGTCACGCCAACAGCATACCTCACCACTGTCTTTCATCTCTCATACATGTCCTGCACCACTCTGACATATTTCTCTGCCACTCCAGACTTCCTCATGCAATACCACAGTTCCTCTCCCGACACCCTGTCATATGCTTTCTCCAGATCGACAAAGGCATAATGCAGCTCCTTCTGACCTTCTCTGTACTTCTCTATTAACATCCTCAAAGCAAACACTGCATCTGTGGTGCTCTTTCTTGGCATGAAACCAAACTGTTGTTCACAAATTCTGATCTCTGCCCTTAGTCTCGCATCCACTATTCTTTCCCATAACTTCATCGTATGACTCATCAACTTTATCCCTCTGGAGTTGCCACAACTCTGCACATCTCCCTTGTTCTTAAAAATGGGCACCATCACACGTTTGCTCCATTCCTCCGGCATCCACTCACTCTCTAAGACAGGGGTGTCAAACTCATGCCACAAAGGGCCATGTAGCTGCAGGTTTTTGTTTCAACCAAGCAGCAGCACATCTGACTTGGCTCATTTAATGAAGTGATTGGAGTCTTCAGGCAGTTGATTGGTCAGCCTCTGTACAGAGCACACAGATTGACCAATCAACTGCCTGAAGACTCAAACGGTTAATTCAATGAGCCAAGTCAGGTGTGCTGCTGCTTGGTTGAAACAAAAACCTGCAGCCACATGGCCCTTTGTGGCCTGAGTTTGACACCCCTGCTCTAAGACCTTGTTGAATGTTCTTGTCAGAAAATCTACTGCTACCTCTTCTAGACACTTCCATACCTCCAAAGGTTTTATGTGGCATTGTTTTTACAGGGTGACATTCATGTGGCATTGTTTAAAGGGTGTCCTGATACCCAATGCCCTTCCTGATGCAATATGTATATTTTCTCTTCCTGTGACGTGCGTATTTTATATGACATGTGGATTTTCTCTTTTTACTTCTTCATGTAGCACACTGTTGACTCATTAATGACATAACAGCGAGCCACAGACTCAAACCTTCACCCTTCTTTCCATAAGTCTAGAAGCTTAACTTTCTCACTAACTGTCATCATTTTCCTTTTGTTCTTTGGTTCACTAGATGATCTTCCTGTGATGCCGGGAGCATATCAGTCAGACCCAAAAATGCAGGAGACCAAGTACACTGAAACAAAGACTTTTATTGAGCTCAGGGGTGCTGGAAAATTGTGTTCACCGTAGTGGTGAGGGATAAACAGTGTCGAACACAGAGCTCCTCTAGCGCATTGATTCCTGAGTCAATTCAGGTGCCCTCTCTGGATTTCGCCTGCGGGTAACAGCCACACCCCTCACCAGTGCATGCAGAGAGAGACAGAGAGAGAGAGAGAGAGAGAGAGAGAGAGAGAGAGAGAGAGAGAGACGTCACCAACTAGCACAAACCATAATACTTCCTGGGCGTTTTGGGGCCATTTTCAAGGCCTTAGCGTATATAACAGTACATAGGAGCACAAAGAGAGAAAAACTTAGGCGCTTGGTTGGAGAACTGCTGATACATAGTGTAGCTGAACTAACAATATGGCTTGAACACAAAGACAGGAAGCCCAATGTGTTGGATGCTGTGAAATATAATCTCGACCAATCAGCTTGTTGGATTCACAGCCAATCAGAGAACACGCAAGTCAAGCAGGAGAACAGAGCATGTTGGGTAGCGTAGTTGAATGTAGTGCATCTGAATTTTGAATACTTTACTGTAATCTTTCATTTTTTTAATTTCCCGATGGGCAATCTGCGATATTGCGGAGACGCGAAGGAGGAAAGGTGAAGTGGCGGGGGATTACTGTGTATATACATACAGGTATCCCTCACTTTCAGCAGTTAATTGGGACCAAGACCCCCTGTGACTGCCGAATTCCACGAAGTAGGATCGACCCCCCCCGACTGACTTATACTTACATGTATATGTCCATATAATATCAATAAATACATCAACACTATAAATGCTTATATAACAATTAAACATTCAAAAATAATGCATAAGATGTAAATAAAATATAAATGCACACACACATAAAGACGCTCACACACTGAGATGTGCACCTCACATTAAAATGTAAGTAGTTTTGTTGGATTTCTTTTTGTTTGTTTGTTTTGTTTTTGTTTGATTGTGGGGTTTTTTTTTTTTTTTGTTGTTTTGTTTTTTGTCTTTTTTTTGGGAGGGGTTGCATAATTGGCCTTGTTTTCCAGCATTTTTCTTAACTTTTACCCTATTTTCCCTGAATTTCCTTATTTTTTAATTTTTACATGAATATTTTTGAAAAACCTGCGATGCACTGATGACGCAGAAACTGAAGCTTGAAATATCGAGGGATGACAGTGTGTGTGTGTGTGTGTGTGTGTGTATATGTGTGTATATATATATATATATATATATATATATATATATATATATATATATATATATATATATATATATATGTAGAATACATATAACTTGAAATAATAATAATAATAATAATAATAATAATAATAATAATACGTATTTCAATACAAATGTTAATCAATCTTGTTGTCTGTAATCTTTGGGTGTCGTGCACGAATCGTACTCTACCTTTCTCCAGCCTCCTACTAACAGCACCTGGGCAACATTTAAAAGCCGAGTCTGGATATAGACTATACTTTGGTTTGAATTAATCCATCTTGGTTTCAAACATGCACATGCACAAACTTCTTATGATGTTGTCCCAATTCACAGGAGGCCTGTCAGTTTAATTAGTTCAACTGTATCTGTCATCACTAATTAATGTCGGTCGTGGAGGAGACCGAGTCAAGGGAGCTGCTCTTGTTAGTGTAAAATCAAATGGAAAACAGATGTTTTGCTAATAGGAATTCAGATCATAATTAAGGAATCTGCACTGTTTCATTAATGGATTTGATGGAGATCACAGGAGGCCACTGCATGTCTTTGCACCATAGTTTGTGCGAAACTTTTGTTTGGTTGGCCAACAATTTGGCTTTAAGTCAATGGAACAGACATTCGCATGTGTGTGTGTGTATATATATATATATGTGGCTAAATGAAGGAAACACTCAGGAAAAGCCTTATCTTAGCAAAGAAGTGAACAGTTCAAAGATCTCTGTTCATCACTGCAGATTTATCTTGCATTATCAGTTCATTCTGCATGAATATAAGGGTTTCCTGGTGAAACCACCCCAGGTAACAGAATTAGTTGAATTTACCTGCCCTACATCTTTTTTTGGTTCTGTATATGTTTAAAGTAACAATAACATGACTGCGTGATTGGATGAAGGATATTGTACGTGTACGATAACTTGGCAGCACAACAACAGTTTGGTAGAAGGTGGAAAATCTGAGATCAAGTGACCTACTTTTGAGAGAGGTAAAATAACTATTGTATTGCATTTTACTTTCACTCTCTCTCACACAGACACATAAGTATGTAAAGAGTGAGCACACACACTTGGAGCAGTAGGCTGCCACAGCCATTGGGGGAATGAGGAAGGGAAAGTGCTACTCACTTCATCACCACTGCTGGAATCGAACTAGTGACCTTTTGGTCCCAAAGCCATGTCTGTAACCATTAGGCTACAGCTGTCCCCTACTATATTCTAATTGTATCCTACTCTATGTTCAATGCAGCCGCGGTGTGGGGGGTGGGGGTGGGGGTGCACAAGCCAGTGTCTCTCCCTCACGCTGGTCCAAAGCCCGGATAAATGTAAACGGTTGTGTCAGGAAGGGCATCAGCTGTAAAACCAATGCCAAACATGATATCCAAATCACAAATATTACCTCCATACCGGGTCGGTCGATGCCCGGGTTAACAACGACCGCCATCAGTGCTGTTAACAAACAGGGTGCTGGTGGAAATTGGACTACTGTTGGTCAAAGAAGCAGAGGAGGGAGGCATGTCCATAGGCGAAGAGAGAAGAAGTAGGAGGGCTTGGTCAGGAATGTTCTAGAAGTGACAAGAGGATCAGACAGAGTGATGAGTCTCAAGTTAGAAATTGAAGGCGTGATGTTCAATGTTGTCAGTGTTTATGCCCCATAGGCAGGATGTGAGGTAGAACAGAAGGAGAGATTCTGGAAACAGAGGGGGCGGGGAAGTGGCGGGCAGGTTTGGAATCCAGGATAGGAACACAAAAGGACAGGTGTTGATAGATTTTGCAAAAAGGATGGAAATGGCTGTGGTGAATACTTTCTTCCAGAAGTGACAGGAGCACATGCTGGCTTATAAAAGCTGAAGTAGGAGCACACAGGTAGACTACATCTCGTGTAGGTGATGTAATTTGAAGGAAGTCAGTGACTGCAAAGTAGTTGTGGGTGAGAGTGTTGCCAAACAGCATAGGATGGAGGTGGGTAGAATGATGCTGATGGTGAGGAAGGTGAACAAGGTAAAGGCAGATCAAAAGACAAAGTGGTGGAAGCTGAAAAAGAAAGAGTGTCGTGTTGTCTTCAAGGAGGAGTTGAAACAGGCTTTGGGTGGTCAGGAAGTGCTTCCAGATCACTGGCAACCACAGCAAATGTGATCAGGGAGACAAGTAGGAGAGTACTTGGTGTGTCCTCTGGAAGTAAAGTAGATAAACTTTCTGAATGAGGAAGTGCAGGAGTGTGTCTAAAGCAGTGCTTCTCAATTACTTTTAAAAGAGGAAAATACTTCACGCCCCCTTCCCAATATAAATAGTGTTATTTGTCTAAAAATTGTTATTAGTAATCCTCTGCATAACACTGTGTCCTTATTAACATTATGAATACAAAAAAAAAGAAGAACTATAGATCAACTTCCAACAAAAAATAACTTAATTAACACGTTTTTAGTATTTTTGTTTAAAAATCACAGCTTTTTAAAACAGGGTGCATCAATTTGCCTGAAATAAAGGTATCCTTAAAAATAAAATAAAATAAAATAAATAAATAATAATAATAAATTCAAACTGATCAGCAATATTAACTCAATAGCACAATATAAAACACAAACCTACAAAACAAAAATGAATAAAACTATTATTATTATTATTATTATTATTATTATTATTATTATTATTATTATTATTTATTTATTTATTTATTTATTTATTTTTATTATTTTTTTTTTTTCTTTGTCAAAATGATTAAGTCCAGATTAATGGCTATAATGAGCACGTTTCTCAGTGCACAGCTTTTCAAAGCCGGTTTAAAAGCACGACACTGAACTCTCAATTCATGCTCAATACTTATTTTCACAGCAGTGACGTCATCCAGCATGACAGAGACCGTGTCTGCTGCAGGTAGGATCAGTTCCTCTGCTTTGGGGTTTTCTGCACTGAGCAGTTTGGTACTCCCCCTTATCTGATGCTAACAGAGCTCGCTGGTTTGCTGGAGTAGCATTCACAAAGCGGGATGGTTGTTGGCGATACTCGGCACGTTTTCGCTGAAAAAACTCACGCGGCTCATCACGTGATCGGGGTGTGAAGTCTTTAAGTGACAGCTTCATGCTGTACATTGCCAATGTTTTTAGACACAGAAAACACAGCAGTCTTTGCTCGTTTCTCACCGCAGCGCAGTGAAGTTGAGTGCTACGTTTGCTTCATCATACCTTCTAAACTTAGCTTTCGGGAGACTTTCATTTCTCTCACGGTCTCCGTCTCTCTCTCCGCCTTTCTTTCCAGCCATGTTAAAAATTTCCATGGTAGGTTTATTAACTACACTTCTTATTTTATCTCTGGGAACACTCTAACAGTGAGGAAGCCACTTCCACCTGCTGTAGTGGATATTGAATTACACTTTATCCTAATACGGCAAAAAAAAAAAAAAAAAAAAAAAAAAAGCATGTTCCCAGGGGTCACACGCGCTCCCCCTTGGCATCGCTCCACTATTTGAGAACCACTGGTCTAAAGGAAGAGGTTAGTAAAGAAGGAGTGGGACATAGAGAGGACTAAAGAGAGTAAACAGGAGTACAGGGAGACACAGTGTAATGTGAAGGTAGCGGTGTCAAAGGCCAAACAAATGAAATGGTCAAAACAAATGATTTATACAGTTTGGCACAAAAGAGAAATCGAGACGGGAAGGACATGAAGCAAGTTAGAGTGACAGGACAGAAAGTAAAATGTATTGACTGATGGCAGAAGTGTGCATGTGAAGATGGAAAGAGTACTTTGAAGAGCTGATGAATAAGGGAAATAAGAGAGAAAAATGAGTAGATGAGGTGATCTTTGAGGAGCAGGAAGTAGCAAAGATTTGTAAGGGTGATGTGAGGAAGGCAGGGAAGAGGATGGAGAGTAGAAAGGAAGTTGCCCCTGATGATATACCTGTGAATGTATGGAAGTGTCTAGGAGAGGTAGCAGTAGATTTCCTGACAAGAACATTCAACAAGGTCTTAGACAGTGAGCAGATGCCAGAGGAATGGAGGAGAAGTGTGCTGGTGCCCATTTTTAAGAACAAGGGAGACGTGCAGAGTTGTGGCAACTACAGAGGGATAAAGTTAATGAGCCATATGTTGAAGTTATGGGAAAGAATAGCGGAAGTTAGACTAAGGGCAGAGATCAGCATTTGTGAACAACAGTTAGGTTTCATGCCAAGAAAGAGCACCACAGATGCAGTGTTTGCCTTGAGGATGTTAATAAAGAAGTACAGAGAAGGTCAGAAGGAGCTGCATTGTGCATTTGTGGATCTGAAGAAAGCATATGAAAGGGTGCCAAGAGAAGAACTATGGTATTGCATGAGGAAGTCTGGAGTAGCAGAGAAGTACAGTGGTATGAAAAAGTATCTGAACCTTTTGGAATTTCTCACATTTCTGCATAAAATCACCATCAAATGTGATCTGATCTTTGTCAAAATCACACAGATGAAAAAACAGTGTCTGCTTTAACTAAAAACACCAAAACATGTATAGGTTTTTATATTTTAATGAGGATAGCATGCATACAATGACAGAAGGGGGAGGAATAAGTAACTGAACCATCACATTTAATATTTTCTGCCCCCAATTTGGCAGCAATAACTTCCTGTAGCTGCAGATCAGTCTGGCACATCAGTCTGGCACATCGATCAGGACTAATCTTGATGTGTAGTTCAGTCAGATTCCTGGGATGTCTGGCATGAATCACTGTCTTGAGGTCATGCCACAGCATCTCAATGGGGTTCAAGTCTGGACTTTGACTTGGCCACTCCAGCACGTGTATTTTGTTCTTGTGAAACCATTCTGAAGTTGATTTACTTCTGTGTTTTGGATCATTGTCTTGTTGCAGCATCCATCCTCTTTTTATCTTCAACTGTCTGACAGACGGACTCAGGTTTTCCTGCAAAACATCTTGATAAACTTTTTAATTCATTTTTTCATTCATGATTGCAAGTTGTCCAGGCCCCGAGGCAGCAAAACAGCCTGAAACCATGATGCACCCTCCACCATGCTTCATGGTGGGGATGAGGTGTTGATGTTGGTGAGCTTTTCCATTTTTCGTCCACACATGACGTTGTGTGTTCCTCCCAAACAATTCAACTTTGGTTTCATCAGTCCACAAAATATTTTGCCAAAACGTCTGTGGAGTGTCCAAGTGCCTTTTTGCGAACATTAAATGAGCAACAAGGTTTTTTTTAGACAGTGGTGGCTTCCTCCTTGGAGTCCTCCCATGAACACCATTCTTGGCCATTGTTTTACATATAGTTGATGTGTGCACAGAGGTATTGGACTGTGCCAGTGATTTCTGTAAGTCTTTAGCAGACATTGAAGGGTTTTTTTTACCTCTCTGAGTATTCTGCGCTGAACTCTTGGCATCATCTTTGGTGGTCTATTTATCCCTGCTCTGGCTGAGGGGCATGGCTGAGCTGCTCAGGCTGATTGCAGCAGTTCACACCTGAATTGATTCCTCTCATCTACTCCCAATAAACACAAACATGCTCAGCTCTGCATCAGAGGATTATCTCACATCACATCCCTGCTTCTCTGTGTTCTCCAATCGATTTCTCCCCGCTCCGGCTGAGAGGCGTGGGTGAGCTGCTCAGGCTGAATGCAGTTCACACCTGAATTCACTCCTCTCATCTACTCCCTATAAATGCAAACCACACTCTTACCTCTGCACCAGAGGATTATCTCACATCATGTCCCTGCTTCCCTGTGTTCTCTTTGGCTCCCAGTTCAAGTGTTTAACGTTGTTCCTGTTTTTCTTTGCTATCAGTACAGTATATAATGTGGGTGGGCTCTGCTTATGTGCTTCCCCTTTGAATAATAAATCCACTATGTGCCATCTCACACGGCCTCCTGCATTCTGGGTCCAGCTGAAAGTTCATCACGTCAATACGTCACACTTTTATGTTCTTTATATGTATGTATAAATATATATATATGGGGCCTTGGTACTCAAACTTAATCTATTCCAGATGGCTCTTCAGATTCTGATTTTTACGGATTCCCAATCCACTTATCCCATTACAATAATGTAAATGGTCTTAATCCGTTTCGTCGTCTTTTGAACAGAAGTTAACAGTACCGTAACTCATACCAGAGGTCCGCAAATTAAGTGAAAAAAATCATTGAATGCAGTACACTACCTTATGGTCTGTGTTATAAGAAACTCTTTAACTTTTCTGTTATTTTAATGTTAGTGCGTTATGGTCTCTCTCAAGAAAGTTGTGCATTGAAATGCACGTTGGAGAGGGGCGTGGCTCTCACACACCAGTGGAGTGCTAAACACACACCTAATTTCATTTAATCACGGGCTATAAAGACTGGCCATGCGCTTCCCAGTGGTAGACCACTGAGATGGAGGCAGATGACTCGCTGTGGCGGCCCCTGAAAACAGATAAACAAAGTTAAATGTCTAAGCAATAAAAATATTAACTATGCTGTGCCTACTTATAATATAAATATTGTGTGTGTGTGTGTGTGTGTGTGTGTGTGTGTGTGTGTGTGTGTGTGTGTGTGTGTGTGTGTGTGTGTGTTAACCACACATGTGGATGGTTATTTCCCTATTACTTAACTACATTTGTTTATGGATATTCTCCTTTGTTGCATCACTCTACGTTGCTCTACTGCTGTGTCATGATATCATTATGTCCCTGCCACCACTACATACATTTTTCATCAATTGTTGTATGTCGCTTCATCCATTCGTCATTTTGCATGTCAATGAAATCCTGAACACATCCATTGGTCGCAACAAATTGAAATTATTTGGTTTTGGAATGTCAAGGGAATGGTAAAGGTCAGTGGAAGGACACAAAATTAGCCAATATAGCACTCATAACTTTGAAACATAGACATAGGTACACGCATAAGTTCACCACATTTGGAGTTTTTAATAATAATAAAAACAATGATCTTGAGTGACCTTGAAAGGTCAAATTCTAGTAATCTTGGAAATCCTCCATCCAAATGAGAGAGTTTTTACTTAATTTGGTCACACCCATGAACTATACAACAAATTGTAAGGCAGGCACATGGGTAAGTATAACCAGTATCATACAGAGGATATTTATTAAATTACCCATGTGTGCTGAAGGTATCTTACACACCATAATTTATCTTTCATTTAAGCTCAGGTAAAGATTGCTGCTGACCACATAAACAAAGAAAAAAGTTTGTTTATAGAATGTTTTAGGAATATATAAGACACACATTAAATTGTTTGGCCTCAATAATCAGTGGTACAGAGGTACATTTGACCAATAAAACTGAGTCCAATGTACTATTATAGACCTTAGGCATCGTAGTATAGTCAGTGATATTGTTAGAACAGTATTAACATTGAACAGGACAATAGGTGCTACTGTCAGATCGTAGAAATGACATCTGTTCATTTCTATACAAAAACAACAAAAACAAACAAACATACAAAAAAACAAAACAAAAAAAAAAACAAATAACCTACAATTTCAAGAAGTCTGGGACATCTCAGAAGGGGAAATGATCAGACTGGCAATGTCCTAAGTCGTGATGAGGCAAGTGTTTAAGAGGGTTCTGAATCAGAACCTGACCAATCATCATCTGATAGTGAGGAAAACAAAGGCTAAATGCTCACTGTGGTACACTGACTTAGTATCTGTATGTGCTGACGCTCCCTGACTTAAATTTATTTGTTTTACGTTTTTTCTCTTTTACGATTTTTTTTTTTTTAAAAAAAAGGTGAAATTTTGAGTTTAGACATACCTATATAGTACGCTGACGTCATGACGCAGCATTCATTGTTTACAAACTACAGACTGAGTGTGTGTGTGTGTGTGTGTGTGTGTGTGTGTGTGTGTGTGTGTGTGTGTGTTGTTTATGTATATATATATATATATATATATATATATATATATATATATATATATATATATATATATAACAATATCAGTTATATAGTTTACTTACACTGTTTTGCGGACTTTTGTAACCCTAAGCAAATCTGGTTGGTTAGACATGTAAGCCTACTGGCATGGGTGCAAGTCGCATACACAGAGATGAATTAACTATCTGCTCAGATCGGCACAATCTTTATATTGATTATCTTTTAGCAGAATCCTAAGAGTGTATACTTATTTTTATATTAATATTCATTAGGTTTTGTACTTGTTTTTTGTATGCATCTCTTGAATAAAGTTTAATTACTTACTTACACAAAAGAAAGAACGCTCCGCTTGGCTGGGAGACTGCAACAGTGCATTCTGTGTTCTAAACGAGTTCAACGGCACCCTTGTGCACTTGAAAGACCAGAGGTCTGTAGAACCTACAGCAAGTACACTACTTTCGGTATTGACCGCTTCACATATTGTAAGCGTTGATTGACTGTTTTAAGCTTCATGTTAAGTGACTCGGTATAAATAAGTGACTTAATTAAGTGAAATTAATATTTATATTATTTGATATATTTGATATTATTTTACAATGTTATGTTTGTAATAATTGATTTACGAATGTTTTATGAGATATTGTAATGGTATTTAGGGATGTATAGTACAGTATGAGCACCATATGTCACACGTCATACGTCACTGTAACAACTTACGTTCACTTTCAACCTACGTTCGGCCATCCAGAACCAATTAAAAACGTAAGTCGGGGAGTGTCTGTACATCAAACAAGAGTTGTCTGAACTGCTTCTTTGAAAATTGTAATGTTGGATCTCTGGTTCATGCACGGAAATTGGAAATAGATTTGCTATGAAAATCACAATTGCAACATTTATTTTTTACATAAATTTTGCAAAGCATTTCATCTTATAGAAAGATGCCGTTTTCCAGGATTTTGTTTTTTTTATTAAAATAAATTTTGAAATAAACATTTTGTGGGTTGTCTGGTTTTTGGATGGTGACTCAGAATTGATAAGAACATAGGTGGTAGCATCATGCCTCGTACCATGCACCGGTGGCTTGGTGGTTAAAGTGAAATGAAACACAAACCTCCAAACTGTCCTGTTGCACAAAAATACAGTTATATAGTTTATTATTATTTTGATGATGATGATGATGATGATGATGATGGTGATGATGATGATGATGATGATGATGATAATAATAATAATAATAATAATCATTATTATTATTATTATTATTATTATTATTATTATATGATTTTCACTTTACATTTTTAAAGTTAAAGTTTCAATGTTAAAATCCATTTGATTGTTCACATAAGTCAATAAAAAAACTGCTGTTTCATTGTTGTGACTGCAATGCGAAATCATGAAAACAGGACATAAGTAAGTTTATAAAAGGCAAGTTAATGGTAATAATAACATTATACAGATAATAAATTTACAAATAAGATATACACTAATGGACTTTTGAATAAGATAAAATGCAGCACACTTACAATTCATGCATAAACCATCTACATTTATTAAGATAAGGGAGCACTGGTAACATATAAACTAAACAATACAACACTGTGCATTCATATGCAAATGTATTCTCTGTTGAGCACTGAAAACTTATCATCAGACTCTAGTGTTCGCAATACAGTGATGCCCCTACATGTGACTCTGTTGCAGTTTTTTTTTTTTTTTTTTTTTTTTAATATCTGGAGAGAGATTTCCTTTCGGCGTTTTCTCTTTTTTAGGGGTTACCACAGGGAATGATTAACACGTTTGATTTAGCATAGGTTTTTACCTCAGATGTCCTTCCTGACACAACCCTTTAAGAAAGGGACAGAAACACGCTGAAGGCTTTGCAGCCTACTCTTTACAAAAGTCAGTCATGGTTCTTTTACATGCCACTCACCATAGACAGTGAGAGACATTGCCCACCTTTGATAACCCAGTTAGCTGCACTGGGGGGGGGGGGCAGGGGCAGTGACAACCTTGTGGAGAGTGGAACTTGAACCCCCAACCTTAGGATCAACGATGCAGCACCCTATACCTCTAGACCAGGGATCACCAACGTGGTGCCCGTGGGCACCAGGTAGCCCGCAAGGACACTATAAGTTGCCCGCGGACCTGTTCACTGCTAGTTTTAGGACAGGCCCACAGCTCCATAGCGCCACTCTCCATTGAGCTGCATCTAATTTTTTTGAATATATTTTAAATCAAATCAATATCTTCACATAGATAAATATCATTAATTATTAATGATAACATATAATTAAAGGTAAATTGAGCAAATTTGTAATTTCAGAGGTGTGTTTTGACCTGGTAGCCCTTCGCATTAATTGGTACCCAAGAAGTAGCTCTCGGTTTCAAAAAGGTCGGTGACCCCTGCTCTAGACCACCACTGCCCCTAAGCTCTACATGAAACATAATTGTTCATGAAACAGAATTATTTGATTAATTAATAGAAACACATATTAACTACATGCAAGTTTTATTATTATTATTATTATTATTATTATTATTATTATTATTATTAGTAGTAGTAGTAGTAGTAGTAGTAGTAGTAGTAGCAGTAGTAGTTTATGTTTCTATTAAATTTCCTTTTAAGGCTTTGGGTTACTGATCAAGATCAAGTCAGGGGTTCAAGCCAAAGTACTTCCAATCTGTCACTGTTGTGTCCTCGAGCAAGGCCTCTTTGCCTAGTTGTTAAATGATAAATGTAATTCTCTATGTATAAGCATGTCTACCAAATGCCACAAATGTAAATGTACCTTACATAAAATAAATGGACTATTGAAGAAGGTGAACTACTACAAAATTATTCAGCATAACATCTAATGATCAGAAACTTGAACACAGCTAATTGTTCAAACAGGATATGACCCCAAGCACATATTAAAGCTTGTTGTGGTATAGATAATGCAGGGTAACTGTATGCTTAAAACAATTCTGGCTTCAAATTTTGAAAAAAGAAAAAAATACATGTGGACTATGAATAAAAGGTAAACTTCTTCCAGGAACCATTCACATTAAACTGAACTTAACTTATTATGGTCATAGGTGTCATGGTGGTGTAGTGATTAGCATTTCACAGCAAGAAGGTCTTGGGCTCCAGTCCCAGGTTGGTGAGTGTGTTTCTCTGTAGAGATTCAATGCATTTCCTGTGCTAGTGTAGGTTTCTTCTGGGTGTTCTGGTTTCATCCCGAGATCCTAAGGCTCAAAACTCAAAGCATGAATAGTTGTTTGTGCTTTGGCTCTGTGATGGATTGATGAGTTGTGTAAGGTGTTATGTGCCTTTGGGTAGGATAGGCTGCAGCTTTCCACCAACCTTAGTAAGAAGAAGCCATTTTGCAAATGCATGAATCAGTCAATTCTCATCAAATGAACCAGAATTCTAACAGAAACATGTTGATAGCAGCCAAAAGTGTCAAACGGAGAAATTCAGCACGTGCATATGAAGGCCTGATAGTGTCTTTCTCTATTTTCCCCGATGACTCACCTAATGTGCATAAATTAATGGTAATCACACACTATAAGTGGGTGGGTCGGTGGTGTAGTGGTTAGGGTGCTGCATTCGTGATCGGGAGGTTGTGTGTTCAAATCCAAGTTAGACCCCCACTGTGCTAAGACCCTTGTGCAAGGTCAATCACAAGTGTGCCTCTGTTCACCCATCAGTATAAATGGGTACCTGTAAAAAATATATACTGGGAAGGTAACCTGCGATGGACTAGTCCCCTATCCAGGAGGAGTTGCGCTCCTAGTTGCTTCACGCTATAGAAACTGGGGATAAACCCCATGGATAAACCCCATGGAAGAACCACTATGGTGTGGGTGTAAAAGCCCACCTTACATCATATAAGTGGTCTACTGAGAGACTGGCAGTCGAGCTTGTGGGAAGACATGTAAGCCTTTCATATTTGCATATTCATGACTATTCATACATTCTTGCATTCTCAATCAGCACAACAGTGCCAAGATGCACTGAAAACAATTTAGTCATTTCTTGCTCATTACAAAGCGTAGTTTATTACTTGACATAGATTACAGTTAATGATTTAAATTACACCTAGGGGCAGTACTTTAAAATAAATAAATAAACGAAAGCCGTGAAGAGGTTTAATAGCAACTTGTAGAGGATCGGTGATTTATTTAAGTTCAAAAGGGCCGCTAATTAAAATCCATACTCTTAATGAGCTTTCACAACTTCTTGTTGGTTAACGAGATTACAGGCGATACGAGCAGTAAATCGCGTTTCTTTTAATTAAGTTTGAGATATACTCCTCCCTTCTACCTGCTTTCAGAAAATGGGTGATGATGCTAACATGCTCTGAGTTTGGTCGTCTCTGTTCTATTATATGTCCAAGCTATCAATGTCCAGTAGCACTGTTAGTCTGGTACATGTATTAATAATAACACTGTATGGATAAATGTATTTCTCTCAGTATATGGATAAATGGCATGATAATCATATCTTATATAAATATAGCATACATCCCTGTCCTAGAACAGGGTATGAAAAGTATTGTTTGACATATGCTTCAGGCTCACCCTCGAACAAACTGATTGAATGCATTCTCCTGCAGAAGACACAGCAATTTGTTGAGTCAATTCCTTGTGGGTAATCGCCTTTTCCTCGAGACATCCACATTAGGTCCTCTTCTCCTCCTGCGAATATTTTTGCACCCAGCAGATGACGAGTTAACAGCTCACATTGCCTACATATCACCCGCCGCCCTCACTTGTGCCACTTTTAACGTTTATTGTTCATAATGCACAGCCTGAGTCTTGAATATTCTACTGCGTTGTATTTTATTAGATAATACTGCATTCTGCAGCTTTGCCAAAAGACAGTAATGACTCTCAGAGAAAACATTTCAGATGTAGCACTGGCTGTCTTGTGGCTTTATCGCTTGAAAAACAAACCTTTATCTCATGTTAGGCTCAGAATGACTCATTTTAAAATGGAACAGTGCTCCAAATGGCTCTTTCAGACATGAAAACTGACGAGTAACAAACATGAGGAAAAAATATATATATATATATATATATATATATATATATATATATATATATATATATATATATATATATATATATATATATATATATATATATATATATATATATATATATATATATATATGTATATATAATAGTAATTCCTAGCCAATCAAGAGGAAGAACGTAACACGCCTTCTAATATCATATCTATATATATATATATATATATATATATATATATATATATATATATATATATATATATATATATCATATCTATATATATATATATATATATATATATATATATATATATATATATATATATATATATATATATATATATATATATATATATATATATTAGTTTTTTCCTAATCAGAAAGGCCTAAGGAAACAGCCCGTTTCTTTCAACAAAATAATAATAACACAATAATGAGACATAATAACACTCAAAAATTCATGAACAACATAATCCAGTGCACTCAAAGCTGACTCTGGCATGTGGGACCAAGCTGTGTTGCATCAGGCAACACCACAACAAGTATAGAACACACTCTGAATGGCAGCAGCACAAACCTGGTAGTTGTTAGCCTTTTTTGAAAGATGACCATATGGTCCTGCTGGGCAGCAAAGGGTTAAACTACTTCTATAATGCATCACACGACTTGCTTAATCATTATTTTTCCATAATATCTTAATTGTATCCCTTGTATTATTAATTTGTGAAGCCCCTACACATTGTGATTGATATGCATAGTAAGTAACTAATCCCATTCATCTGCTTGGTGCAATGTCATAACAAACAGTGGGTGCACTGTTGTAAGATATTTAATTAACCCTGAGGTGGTGGTGACACTGCACCTTTTTCCTCTCACAAGATAATCTAGATGCTCACTCGTAGAGTGGATGGTCCCTTTCTCATGCAGCGTGGATAATGTACTAAACTATCCCTACATGGGTATTGATTTTAATTACATAAGCACTCATCTTATATACATATTTTATCTGCAATAAAAGTCTCTGATTTGAAGGATTTACCAGATTTGACTGACAATCAACGTCACTCAAGGTTTAACAAGGTAACTGTAAATGTTTCATTAACATTTTGAGACACTAATTTGATCAATTGACCTTTGAGGTTACTCAAAGTCAGAAGTAAATGGCTCAATTTAAAGTCCATTCATTGTTTCCTCTAAATGCTTTATTTAATTATTATTGCACGTCTTTTTAAATTTTTTCCCCACAGAGTATTGCCTTCCATATCACCTGACCACCTCCAACCAGGGAAGCGCGAAAGCATGAACACGCCCCCTCTGGGACATGCAATGCATCCACCCGCCTCTTTTCAAATTGTGGCATCATGCATATTTCAGCTCACAGACACCCATGATTGGTTGGTGATCTCTGTGCGTGGCAGGGAGGCGAGCACATATCACCTCTCCCTCCTTCCTGTGAGAATTAGCTCACATGAACTCTAGGTCGCAAATGGCTGCAGAATTAATCCGGATTTGAACTCTGGTTTAATAGTCGATGCGCTACTCGGGAGCTGTAATTGCATGTCTCACTCATTTCAAAATTATTAGTGCTCAAAAGTATTTTTATCTTGACTTTGATCTTTCAAGGTCACTTAAGGACAAAGGTAATTGTATCATTTGAAAGTAGGTGTATATGTGCTACATCTATGGCATTTATTGCATGTATGGGTCATCGTCCCCATTTCAACAGATTACAAGCAATTCTTTTCCAATGCCAAAGGCCTATCTTTCTAAAATAAAATTGTGCCTTTAACTTTCACTTTTTACCATGACATTCCAAAGTCAAATAATATATGAGACTCAGGTAGGGTACATCTGGTGAAAACAGCACATCTGGTGAAAACCAGAGCATTGGTGTAGTCCAGACTTTGTTTCCAGACAAACTGGAAATAGCCCCACTTCATGGTGGTTGGAGACAAGAATAAAGTAACCCTCCCAATCGCTGCCTTTTTTTCAGTGATGGCATACTGAGCATGTAAAGCAGCTGAACTCATATAATGAAGCTGATAGTGTAGATAATAGTGGGTATTTTAATATGAGGGAGTCAATGGCACAAGAAGAGTAAAGTATTAATAATTCAAGCTGATTTGAAGATACCCAACAGGAGTACCATTCTAACCAGACAGCACTGCAGTGCAGCTGAAAGAAGGTGTCTGAAAGAGATTTTTCCCCTTGGGTTTTTCTTTTAAGGAGACAAATGGCGAACAATATGCTCAGTCTAAACTCAGAGCATCAGCGGTGTAATTGGCTGAGTAAATAACACGTTTAAAGCTGCTGAGGAGCAGCCAGGCCAATAATGATCCACATAGCTGGGTCGATCTCCTCTAACACTGATACAGTGGTAGCCATTAAATAGTTAATAAGATAAGTTTAAGCCTCACTTTCATACAGCAACTTTATCAAGGAACTTTGGGTACCTGTACGAAATCCTTCCAGTGACAGGAATATAATAAATAGTGTCTCACTGAAAGTCATCGAATAATTTGTTTTTATTTATTAGAATATTTGCTAACATTTTAAGCAACTTTGGCTACCGAGCGCTCAGGTTTGTGGCTATTTATCTGAAATTTGCAATTTATAATCCAGGTTAATGCCATAGTTGTCCATGGCCTGGAGTACTTGGGAGCTGTGTGGCCAAGCTCTCACAGGATAGAGGGACGGCATATGCTCACTTCCCTGTCACTCAAAGCAATCGCCAGCCAATCATGGGCTTTTGTGTGCTCATTCATATGCTTTCCTTAGGAGAGAGTGAGACCTGCCCCCCAAATATGCATGCACGGCAGTTTGAAAAGAGGTGAGTGGCTTGCATTGCATCTCATGGAGGGGACGTGTGCATGCGTTCACTCCTCCCTGGACGGTGGTGGTTGTGTGATAGGGAAAGTGACACCTAATACTTGAGAATTGAATGTGACTAAATTATGGAATAAAGGGGGGGGGGGGTGCTCCAGGTGCTAGAAGATTGTCCCTCTTCGCGACAGAGAGTAAGAGCCGCCAAAACCAGTCTCTCACAACACAGCCCATAACACACTAAAATAAAAACCATAGTGCAGTTAAAACATAAGAACAATACATATAAAATTTTTTACCTTTTGTGGTGGTGAGCAGTTGGCATATGTAAATGTTGGAGAGCGAGAGGAGGAGGAGGAGGATCCCCTTCCATAACAGCTTCAGGTGAATCAGCCAAAAGTGTTTTTTTTTTTCTTGCTACTCACTTTGGCGTGGATGACTCTTCTTCAGGATGTCTCTTTCTTTTCTTGAAGAACATTTGTAACATGGCTTGTTTCTGCCTTATTTTCAAAATCTTATTGAAGTGGCTCATGACTTCATCATTAAAGGTGTTCACAGTGCTACTAGCTTTAGCTTTATTTGGGTGATACAATATAGTATCAACAACTTATGGAATTCTGGAAAGCCTGCATTTCCCCTCCCTCTCGATCTCATTTTTTCTAGCACTTTTAGGGTTTGACTTCCAGATTTTGGTCAACTTCCAGGACAAAAAAAATCCCGGATTTTTTGATTGAATTCCGATTTGTTTGACCTCTAAAGCGATCGAGTACAGAGGTTACACTGTACTGCACAACCATGACACCAGGCTGTTATCTAGACTACAGATTTTATATGAAGCTTCTGCTAACAACTGATTCAACTGTAGAGACACAACCATAGCAGCAGTTATTTAGCACTACAAGCTTTAACCCGGAATTGCTAACTTTTGTACACGGGAACTTCAAAACGTGTACCTGCATGGTGCCAAAATATGGAAGCAGTGACCAGGTACCTCATTAAAAGGCAAACGTCGTGTCATCCGCCCATATCACATGACCACACCTCTGACACGTTCTCATTAATGTGTCTTTTTCATTCAGCAGTTTTCCTTCTTCCATAATGTTGTGCGGTGTAAATCTGACAAATATAGATTCAATAAGAATTAGGTGCACTATTTTCCTATACCTTATTAATGCTAGCAAGTGTGGATAGTCCTAATAGTTTCTGATCTTTCTAGCATTAGACCATTACATATTAACCCCTTAATCACTGCTTACAGCTATTTCTTCAAAGGCAGGGTTGACTCTTTCTGGATAAAATAACACTAGACCCCCTCCCCCAGGTAATCTTCAATACCCTTGTTTTCAGTGGTTTAAGTCCTCAATGGTTTACAGATGTCATTTTTATCCAGGAGATGAAATTTGAAGGATCTCGTTGTCATGTTCATCAAGAAAGACGACACATCAAGGAGTGTTACGTTCTGTTAAAGCCTGTTAAGCTCTACTGCACTCTTCCACGCTTCCCTCCTTTGATCATGAGTGCCATCAAATCATAATACTCCCGGAGACACCTTGTGAATTTGTATAAAGTACTGTGTCATACTCAATCATTTTCCCTAACCACTACTTCTGGTCTCAATAATGGCGCTCTAGATTTTATGTAGCGGATAACGAATGGCCGGATCAGTGTTCTTGTAGTGCTCTATTTCTATTTCTTACTCTTTTATAATCCTGTTAGTTATTCTTCAGAGCTTGACCTCTGCATGTCTGATCTGGATTAGGATTCAGTTATATCTGTGCACTCCTCATGTCTGATTATTCATCTCTATGTTATTTACTCTGAACAGTAATTGTTGGATGAACCTTAACAAATAACTGGAGAAAACCTGAGACGTCTACAGGTCACAGTGCTGTGTGTCGCATTCCCTTTCGATTTCCTGTTTTTTTTTTTTTTTTTTCATCCCATAATAAATAAATTACAGCCTCCTCTTTTTTCCAGGCTCCAGTATTATTTTTCATTTTAATTGTTTTTAATCTTACATATGAGCTATGTGGACGATACTATGACACACCGATTTCCATTCTGCAGAAATGAGTCCAGGTACCCATAACATGTACAAGCTGAGCATCACCAGGCATTGTACAGGATCTGGTGCTGTAAGAATATGAAAGCAGAACGACCTCATGTCCACCACTAGAAATCATGAGGTCTCAAAACAAGATCATATTTCGATAATATTTAGTAAAAACATATATCTATCTATCTATCTATCTATCTATCTATCTATCTATCTATCTATCTATCTATCTATAATATATATATATATATATATATATATATATATATATATATATATATATATATATATATATATATATATATATATATATATATATATATATCAGTATTGAATAGATCATACAGTAGATAGATAAAAACCAAGTGTTATTTGAAGGGATAAATGGGGCGAATGGGTGGTGTCACAGGCCGACTGATGGATGCTTGGATGAATTATGGAATGGATTGATTGGTGTCGGTTGGAGAGAGAGAGAGAGAGAGAGAGAGAGAGAGGGAGAGAGAGAGAGAGAGAGAGAGAGAGAGATGAATGGGCTAGGTGGATGGATAGACAAATAGATGGATGATAGATAGAATAGTGGTGGATGAAGTGATAAGTGGATCAATGAATGAAAAGATGGATTGGTGTGAGACAGGCAGTCAAATTTATTAATTTTTTTTTTGTTTGTTTGTTTGTTTGTGTGTCTGTATTCCATCCCCATGGTAACACATCAGGGCTTCATGGTGGTATAGTGGTTACCTTGTCCTCCTCACAGAAAGAAGGCCATGGGTTCAAGTCCTGGGTTTGGTAAGAGTTTCTGAGTGGAGTTTGCATGTTTCCCCAGCACTTGGTGGGTTTCCTCCAGGTATTCCAGTTATCTACCAAATTCCAACTTAGGGCAACCAAAATTGGCTGTCCCAAATTGCCCCTAGGTGTGAGTTTGAAAGGTTCTATTCATTATCAGCAAACTGTTCAGGGTGTACCCCACATCTGTCCAGTTTGTTCAGCTGTGGGCCAATGCAGAAAAGAATAAAATACAGTCAAGCCATTCATCAAATGAAAAGATACATAATACTAACCTTAATCGTAACAAGTTCACTATTTGTATTCAGAGTCATTGGATTAACAGCAGTTAAGACTGATGCGAACCAACAACTTTAATGTGATGCACTTATTCGGCACAACTGTAGTATTTTACTTAAATAAGGGGAGGGAAGTGGTTTCGTGAAATCTCTCAGGGTGAGAATCCCACAGCTTGCAGACTGTGACCCTGAACCAATGGTTATGTGTTGAACTTGATAAAGAACCAGAAGCCAGTGAAGATTCTCAAGGGCAGAGAGATGTGTGTCGAGCTTTACTGTGAGTGCAGACTGCACAACAACCGTAGCTGGGAAACCAAAGAATAGAGCTTTACAATAATCTAGATGGGATGTAAAAGAGAGATGAGTGAGCAGTGCAGGCTCATTGGTGCTGATGAAGTGTAATGTCACTGAGGTGGAAAAAAAGTACACAATTTTTAACAGCTGATGTGGTTCCTAAAGGTGTTTGAGGAATCAAAGTATTAACCATAAAAATCAATATGTATTGTTCTACAGAAACAATAATGCAATGCAATAAAATAAAATAAAGTAAAAGCAGGATCTGTTCAGAAAGTGAGAATAACTCGATATGAAAAAAAAAATGTTTATTTTAATTAATTTATTTTTAAGATATTTTTCTAAATCAAGTGCTGAATTATTTGGCTTGATTTTTACTTTCAGAACATTTGATTCTGTTGTAATAATTTTGCTTCCTTTAATAAATAATTTAAGCAAACCCGCAAAGCCAATTAAGATTAAGTGGCTTAGAAAATGAATGACGAATGGATAAATAAATGAGAGCAAATGATCTGCCAATAGAACAGAAGCGCTTTGATTGATTCATGCTGAATGGCAAGTGCTGAAACCCATATAGCGTACTTCCATGCATCATCTGAAGAGCAGCAATTTCTGACACGGAGGGTTTAATATCTAAATGAAGCCAAATTTGATCCAAAATTGATGTCTTTGAATGCATTCCATGTTCTGTATAGTTAAGCTGAGAAATGGAACTGTTGATAGCAGAACTATGACCAACAGCAAGATTACCTGATGTTCCAACAGACTGGAAGCAAGGAATAATCATCAAAATTTCCAAAGAAAGGAATGCTCACTGACTGCAACAACTGGCGAGGAATAACTCTACTCTTGGTACCAGGAAATTTTTTGGCAAGAATATGTAGTGCAGTATATGGTCATCTTCGCCAAAACCAAGCTGGAGTTTGTAAAGGCAGGCGCTGAGCGGACCACATATTTGCTCTGAGGAATATCATTGAGCAATGTGCCGAGTGGCAACGAGGGCTGTACATAAACTTCACTGACTTTATGAAGGCGTTTAATAGCATACACAGAGACACCCTCTGGAAGATCCTAGTGGCGTATGGCGTCCCTGAAACTCTCAGGAACATCATCAAGAGCTACTACGATGGCTTTTCTTGCTGTGTTAGTAGCAGCAACATTATGTTTGTGGTGAAAATGGGAGTACGTCAGGGTTGTGTCCTATCAACCTTGCTCTTCAACCTTGGGTCATGTGCCGCACAACTGAGGACAAGAAGAGAGGAATTAGGTGGACTTTGCTGACAACCCATGAAGATCTTGATTACGCTGATTAAGCTCTCCTTGCTCATTCGCATAAGGACATCCAAGAGAAGACAGACAGGCTTACATCCTTTGCATCTCAGGTGGGATTAAGAGTCAACACAGAGAAAACTGAAGTATTGGCTCTGAACATCCCCAACCCTAACCCCATTACTCTTGGAGAGGATAACCTTCAGTATATTGACACATTTTCCTACCTGGGCAGCATCGTCACTAAAGAAGGAGGTGCAGACGAGGATATCAAGAGCAGATTGACCAAAGCCAGGACAGCCTTCTGGATGCTGAACAACGTGTGGAAATCCTTGAAATACAGTGTAGCAACAAAGCTGAAACTATATAACAGAGCTGTGTCATCTCAACTCTACGGTGCTGAGTGCTGGCGGATGACTGATGCTGATGTAGACAAAGTAAATGTTTTACATACAAAGAACCTACGCAGAATCCTAAGAATCTTCTGGCCTTCAACAATTGCAAACTATGTCCTCATGGAATAGTGTGACAGTGAGCATGTGTCAAGAACAATCAAGAAATGAAGATGGACCTGGGTCGGCCACGTGTTACACCGGAAACCAGATTCTCTTCTTCGTATTGTGCTACATTGGACGCCTAAGGGGAAACATCGGGGCAGGCCGAAGACAAAATGGAGGCCTACAGTAGAAGCTGAAAACGGTTCGCAAATCGTGGAGACAAGTGAGACAGATGGCTGATGACCGCGATGAGTGGAGGAAGTTTGTTGCTGCCCTATGTGCCACCCGGCATAACAGGCAGTAAGTAAAAGTAAGAAAGTACCTCCAGCTCTGCCTCCTGTCTTTTTCCCATTGCCACTGTTTCTAAACCAGACAACATTGCTGGCCTCAACACCATCTTGTACACTTTTCCTTTTATTCTTGCCGATACCTTCCTATCACACATAACACCGGACACTTTTCTCCAACCATTCCAACCTGCCTGCACATGCTTGCTCACCTCTTCTACATACTCTAACATGTCATGCACCACTCTAACATACTTCTCTGCCACTCCAGACGTCCTCATGCAATACCATAGTTCCTCTCTCAGCACCTTGTCATATGCTTTCTCCAGATCCACAAAAGCACAGTGCAGCTCCCTCTGACCTTCTCTGTACTTCTCTATTAACATCCTCAAAGCAAATACTGCATCTGTGGTGCTCTTTCATGGCATGAAACCAAACTGTTTTTCACAGATGCTGACCTCTGCCCTTAGTCTAACTTCGCTATTCTTTCCCATAACTTCTTCATATGGCTCATCACCTTTATCCCCCTGCAGTTGCCACAACTCTGCACATCTCCCTTGTTCTTAAAAATGGGCACCAGCACACTTCTCCTCCATTCCTCTGGCATCGTGTCACTCTCCAAGACCTTGTTGAATGTTCTTGTCAGAAAATCTACAGCTATTTCTCCTAGACACCTCCAAACCTCCACGGGTATGTCAACAGGACTAACTGCCATTCCACTCTTCATTCTCTTCAAAGCCCTCCTCACTTCACCCTTATTAATCCTTGCTACTTCCTGGTCCTCAACGGTCACCTCATCTACTCATTTTTTCTCTCTCATTTTCCTCATTCATCAGCTCTTCAAAGTACTCTTTCCATCTTCCCAGCATACTTCTGTCATCTGTCAATACATTTACCTCTCTGTCCTTAATCACTCTAACTTGCTTCATGTACTTCCCATCTGTATTTCTCTGCCGTGCCAACCTATATTAATAATTTCCTCCGTCCTTACTGTCCAACCTAGCATACAAGTCATCATGCGCCGCTGTTTGGCCTTTGACACCGCTACCCTTGCCTTATGCTGTGTCTCCTGTTTACTACCTTTGGTCCTCTCAATGTCCCACTTCTTCTTCGCTAACCTCTTCCTTTGTACACACTCCTGTACTTCCTCATTCCACCATCAAGTCTCCTTATCTTTTTTCTTTCCAGATGCCACACCAAGGACTCTCCTACCTGTCTCCTTGATAATATTAGCTGTAGTTTTCCAGTCATCTCGAAGCACGTCCTGACCATCCAAGCCTGTTTCAACTCCTCCTTGAAGACAACATGACACTCTTCCTTTTCCAGCTTCCACCACTTTGTCTTCTGCTCTGCCTTTGCCTTCTGTTGTGGTCTGTGCTGGCTGGCAGAATTAACTCTTCTTTAATCATTGCATGCACTGGCGAGGGGCGTGGTGGTTGCAAGCAGAGCGCACCTGGTCCTTATCTGCAATCAGCAAGCAGCCAGCTATAAATGGGAGTGGCGCGCTTCCCTCTGATGTCAGAAGATTGTTCTCCCCGTGATTCTGCTCCTCGGCTTTCTCTTTGACCCCTGGTTCTTGCTTCGTGCTTGACCTGTTCCGTTGACTTAGTATTCGTGTAATTTACTATCCCTAGTGTTTAATAAATCGTTTGAACCTTCTTTTGGTCTCCTGCATCTCTGGGTCCTACACACACATCACAGGCTGAACAGAATCTTCTGAACTGATACATGCGGATACAGCGGAGACTGTGCAGGTTCAGCAGACACTAGCCGACCAGGGCACCCTGCTGGGACACCATGATGCCACCTTGCATCAGATGATGGACAATCTCCAGCACATAACCACCAGCTTGGCGCAGCTCGGTGGAAGGACGGATGCCGTCGCTACTCACCTTGCTGCCGCGACCCTGCCCCCTCACCCTTCATTTTCCGCTTCAGCAGTGGCGCGAGCGTCAGTGATACTCCTCACGCACCGAGAACCTCTCATCCCCATGCTAGCCAGCTAGCCAGGTATTCGGGTGCGATCGTCTCTTGCGCACAATTCCTTCACCAGTGCTCGCTCGTCTTCAGCCAGCAGCCGCTCACATATGCCACTGATCAAGCTAAAACCACCTTCATCATGAGCCTACTCACGGAGCAAGCCTCATCCTGGGCACTAGCGGTTGCTACCCATACCCTGGAATCATGCTCCCTGGTAGATTAGTTCATACGAGAAATGAAGAAGGTTTTTCGATCGTCCGGCGAAAGGGGAGGAGACGAGCTCCCAGCTTCTATGTATTTGGCAAGGCTCACAGTCAGTGGCGTAGTACGCCATCTGATTCTGGATTTTTGCCATCGAAAGCGGCTGGAACGACTCCATGCTTCGGGGGGCTTTCCTGCAGGGGCTCAACGAACGGCTGAAAGACGAGCTCGCGGCCCGAGATGAGACGGCTACTCTGGAGGAATTAATCACCTTCTCTACCAGACTGGACAACCGGCTGAGAGAGAGGGATAGATCTCAAATCAGTACATTTAAACTGCTGTCACTTAGATATACTTCCACTGATATCAAGGTCCAAAGCATTGCTCCCATACTCACTCGCCATTCTCCCCTCTGAGGGAGGATGATGGTCAAGAACTCATGCAGGTGAACCGCACCAGACTGACAGCTGAAAAGAGGCACCGGCGGCTGGCAAACCATCTCTGCATCTACTGCGCAGAGAAGGGCTATTACCTTGCCCAGTGCCCCGTGCGGCAGAGCCCGACAGCGACGAGAGGATCCCCACAGCACCCGTAAAGTGCCTGCAAGTTCAAGGTACTCCACACTCCGCGCAACACTCTCATCCTGGTGACATATTTATTGTCTCAGGCGCTGACTCAAACTTTATCGATCCTGGGATGGTTGAGCTCCATGACCTACCCGTGTATGAACTCGAGACCCTCAAGGAGGTAGTGGCCATAGATGGCCGACGCATCGCTAGCGTCATGCACAAGACCAAGCCAGGTAAGCTCAGTTTGTCCGGTAACAACCAGGAATATTTGGAACTGTGTTCTCCCTGCCTCTCTCTCTCCCTTAGTGTTGGGGTTGCCATGGTTGCAGACCCACAATTCCCACATTGACTGGTGCACCCTCACCATGCACAACTGGAGTGACTTCTGTCTGTAACACTGCCTAATGGCAGCCGTACCCTCCCAAGCCTCATGAACCCCGGTCGACCTGGAGGATCTGGATTTAGCCGGCGTGCCCAAAGAATATCATGACCTGCAAGAGGGTTTCAGCAAGGACCGGGCTCGCTCCTTACCTCCTAATCCACCGTACGACTGCGCCATTGACCTACTCCCAGGTTCCACGCTCCCTTCTCAGTGAGTATACAACCTCGCGAAGCCGGACAAAGACGCCATGGAGGCAGACATTAACGAGTCTCTGGCTGCAGCTCTCATTCGGCCTTCATCTTCCCCGGTAGGTGCGGGATTCTTCTTCGTCGAAAAGAAGGACAAGACCCTGAGACCTTGCATCGATTACACGGGCCTGAACCAGATCACCATAAGAAACAATTACCCTCTCCCCCTAATTGATTCAGCCTTCACCCCTCTCCACAATGCTACCATTTTCTCTAAGCTGGACCTTAGAAATGCCTACCACTTAGTCTGAATTCGGGTGAGGTATGAGTGGAAGATGGCATTCAACACACCCCAAGGGCACTTTGGTCACTTTGCCATTCGGACTAACTAATGCCCCGGCAGTTTTCCACGTGCTTAGGGACATGCTGAACCGCTTTGTATTCGTATACCTGGATGACATTCTGATCTTCTCTTGAGACCAAGACGGACATCTCCACCACGTGAGAATGGTACTCCTGGGAGAGGAAGAGGCTCCTAGAGAACAAATTGTTCATTAAGGCAGAAAAAATGCTAGTTTCATCTCACCTCAGTCTCATTCCTGGGGCTCATCATGGAGAAGGGGCAGATTGGACCCAATCCGGCGAAGGTGAAGGCAGTGGCATAGAGGCCGACTCCAGGGACACGGAAACAGCTGCAGAGGTTCCCGGGATCTTCTATCGCCAGTTCGTGTGGGACTAAACCCACCTAGCAGCCCCCTCACACAGTTGACATCACCCAAGACCCCGTTCCAGTTGTCCCCAAGTGCCCAGGCAGCATTTGACAGGCTGAAGGCGAAATTTGTCCACGCGCCTGTACTGATCAACCCGGACCCCTCGCTCCAGTTTGTGGTGGAAGTCGAAACCTCGGTCTCAGAGGTGGAGGCGGTCCTCTCCCAACGGTCTCCCACAGACTAGAAGCTCCACCCATGTGCCTTCTTCTCCCATCACTTGTCCCCGGTGGAACAGAATTATGATTTTGAGAACCGCGAACTTCTGGTGGTGATCTTGATGCTCCAGGAGTGGAGGCACTGGCTGGAAGGGGCAGCCCACCCCTTGTAGTCTGGATCAACCATAAAAAACCTATCCTACCTCCGTACAGCCAAGAGGTTGAACTCCCGTCAGGCACGATGGTCACTCTACTTAGGGAGGTTCAACTTCAAATTGACATACCGACCTGGCTCCCGGAATACAAAGCCAGATGCTTTCTCCAGGTAGTTCTGCTCGGGTGAAGACACTACCATGGAGACCATCCTGCTCTCCTCATGTATACTCGGAGCAGCCCAATGGGAGGTAGAACGACTAGTTCGGGATGCCCATCAAGGGGACCGGAGCCCGTCGGGTGCCCCAAGGTCGACTATATGTTCCCCCGCTGGCCCGAACCCCAGCACGCCAGTGGGCTCACAACTCAAGGTTAGCCTGCCACCCCAGAGCCCACCGAACTCTCTTCCTGCTCCGACAACGCTTCTGGTGGCCAACGATGGCAACTGACACCAGAGAGTTTGTAGGAGCTTGCGCAACCTGTGCCCAGAGTAAGACTTCCCATAGTGCACCCACAGGTCTCATCCAACCCTTACTCATTCCCCATCGCCCCTGGTCGCATATTGCGGTAGATTTCGTCACAGGTTTACTCCCGTCTGAGGGCGGTCCATTTCATGGCCCTACTCAAACTCCCCTTGGCAATGGAAACAGCTGGTCTCCTAATCCAACACGTCTTTCGCCTCCATGGCATCCCCCAGGAGGTCGTTTCAGACCCAGGCCCCCAGTTTGCGTCCAGAATTTGGAAGGCATTCTGCGTCACCTTGGGAGTCTCCTGCAGCTTGACCGCTGGCTCCCACCCTCAGTCAAACGGGCAGGCAGAGCATGCAAATCAAAGCCTCGGATCCTCCCTGCGCTGCGTCGCCTCCTGCCTCCCAGCCTCCTTGGCCACACACCTCCCATGGGTTGAATACGCACACTCTGATCTGCACCGCCACCGGGATGTCCCCCTTCATGGTGATTAGTGGGTTCCAGCCCCCCCTGTTTCCCAGCCAGGAGGTTGAGGTGGCCGTCCCATCGGTCCAGGCACAGTTTCACAGAGCATGCCGGGTCTGGAAAGAAGCATGGACTGCCCTGGAACGAACAGTGGCCCGAAAACAGAAGGTTGCCGATCGACACCGAACCCCGGTGTCAGAAGATTGTTCTTCCCGTGATTCTGCTTCTCGGCTTTCTCTTTGACCCTTGATTCTTGCTTTGTGCTCGACCAGTCCCCTTGACTTAGTATTCCTGTAATTTACTATCCCTAGTGTTTAATAAATCATTTGAACCTTCTTTTGGTCTCTTGCATCTCTGGGTCCTACGCACACACTCCAGGCTTAACTCCTTCTTCACATTCCTCAACATCAGTGTAATCCTGCACACCACCAACCTACGCTGTTTGGCAACACTCTCACCCACTACAACTTTGCAGTCACTGATTTCCTTCAAATCACATCGCCTACACAAGATGTAGTCTACCTGTGTGCTCCTACCTCCACTGCCCATCACTTCCTGGTCTCCTCTGTTTCCTGCATCAATATGTCCATTGAGGTCTGGACCAATGACCACTTTTTCACCTTTGAGGGTACTCTGCATCACTTCATCTAACTCACTCCAGAATCTCTCCTTCTCTTCTAGCTCACATCCTGCCTGTGGGGCATAAGCACGAACAACATTGAGCATTACACCTTCAATTTCTAACTTGAGACTCATCACTCTGTCTGACACTCTTTTCACTTCTAAAACATTCGTGACAAACCTCTCCTTCATGATGACCCCTACTCCATTTCTCTTCCCATCCACACCATGATAAAACAGCTTAAACTTTGCTCCTATGCTTTTGGCCTTCCTACCTTTCCACCTGGTCTGCTGAACACACAGCATGTCCACCTTCCTCCTCTGCATCATGTCAGCCAGCTCTCTACCTTTTCTTTGCATAGTTCCAACATTCAAAGTTCCCACTCTCAGTCCTAGACTCATGCCTTTCCTCTTCTGTCTCTGCCTACGGAAACGCCTCCCACCTCTCCTTCTTCGACGTCTTCGACCAACAGTAGTCCAATTTCCATCAGCACCCTGTTGATAGCACTGATGGCGGTCGTTGTTAACCCGGGCCTCGACCGAACCGGTATGAGGGTAATACTTCTGATTTGCATCATAAAAGTTTGGCATTGATTTTACGTCGGATGCCCTTCCTGACACAACCCTCTGCATTTCTCCGGGCTTGGGACCGGCATGAGGGGGAGAGACACTGGTTCGTACCCCCCGCCTCATGGCTGCATTAACATTGAGCATCTAGAAGCCTAAATTGCCGAAACCATAATTAATGCAGCCAACCCCATTTTCCAAAAGAGGAACTCCAAGAAGAAACTGTGGATTTCTAATGTTATCATCCAGCTTGCAGCTCAAAGACAAATGACTAGACAAAATAAAAACAATCCTCTTCACAACCATCTCACTCGCAGGATTAACAGCCAGCTAAAGAAGGACAAAGCCGACTGGATCTCAAAGGCGTGTGAGGATATTGACAGGGATATCAAAGCCAACTGCACCAAACTGGCTTCTGACACAATCAGACAATTAACATACTCAAAGTCTAACTTCTCGATAACTCAAATTGAAGATGCTTATGGCAACATTCTAAGTGAAGAGCAAAGTATTCTAACCAGATGGAGGGACTACTGTGAAGAGTTGTACAAAGAAGTCCCCCTAGTCATGCCTGAGTGAATCAGAGAGCCATTCATCCCCAAAGATCACCTTGTCCCTCCTTCGACCTATGATGAAGTCGAACGAGCGATTTGATCTTTAAAAAGCAACAAAGCTTTGGGAATCGATGGTATTCAAGGCGACCTTCTCAAAATAGCCCCAACTGAAACCATCAATGCATACCATAATCTGATAATCAAAGTCTGGAGCAACGAACCCTGGTCAAAAAGATGGTGCCAATCAATAGTCATCCCGCTGCATAAAAAAGGATCTAAACTCGTCTGTTTCAACTACCAAACACTCTCCCTGATCTCCCACCCCAGTAAAATCTTACTCAAGATCATTCAAAATCGACTCCAAACCTACACAGAAACCATCCTGGACCAAGAACAAGCAGGTTTAAGAACAGGGAGGAGCATGATCGATCACATCTTCACACTCAACCAGCTTGCAAAAAAAAAAATTGGAAATGGACCGCCAGATTTACCACATCATTGTCGACTTTGAAAAAGGTTTCGACAGTGTCAGCCATAAATTCGTCTGTAACATTCTATTTCCAGGAGGCATCCCAGCAAAATATATCAACCTGATTAAAGCCCTTTACACCGAAGCTAACTCCATCGTGAGGATCTCAAACAAACTCAGTGAGCCATTCCATCATCAGCGTGGCGTTCGACAAGGCTGCATTATCAGTCCTATCATTTTCAACGTGTTCCTCCAGCACATCATCAATGAAGCAGCACTCAACACCGAAGATGCTATTCAAATCCTAGGACACACAATCTGCTATCTCGCATTTGCAGATGACATTGACATACTCACAGACAACCCAGAAAGTTGCAGCCACCAAACAGCGAAACTGTGGAACACCGCCAGGAAATACGGTCTCAAAGTCTCAATCACAAAGACTGAACATCTCGTCACTACTAAACAATGCAATGCCACAAATAACATCTTCAATCCATTCGGACAAATTATTAAGAAAGTGGACAGCTTTAAATATCTCAGCCAGATGGTGTGCTCAAATGGCTACCTCACCCAAGAAATCAAAAAGCACTGTGCCACTGCCCGATCTGCCTTCAACAACCTCTTCAACATCTGGGCCTGCAACAAAGCCTCCATTCCCACCAGAAGAAAGATCTTCTCTAGCCTCATTCTTAGCATCCTTCTTTAAGGCTGTGAAACCTGGCCCCTGTCAAAGTCACATAAAAAGCTCCTCACTAGCTTTGAAAGAAGAGCTACAGAAGAATGCTCAACATCCACTTCACACACTGAATCTCTAACGAAGAAATCAAAAGGCGTATTGCAATGGCAACCAACACCACTTTCCAACCAATAACAAAAATAATCCTGGGAAGACAACTTCGATGATATGGTCACATAATAAGGAAAGACCATGACGACTTTACAAAACTCTCTCTCTCTTCGGCTTAGTCAGTGGCAACAGATCCAGGGGCCGACCTTGCTTTTCTTGGTTAGATTGCCCCGTGAAAGAAGCTGGCATCACAGGAACAGAAGCCCGCGAGCTGGTGCTTAACCGTGACAGTTGGAAGTCCTTCATTGACAGAACCTTGAAATCCTGACAGTTCCCAACCATTTTTGTCTTACTCCATGAAGAATTTGTATTCTTTACTTATGTTATCAGAAATATATATATATATATATATATATATATATATATATATATATATATATATATATATATATATATATATATATATATATATCTTCTTCTTTTCCCTTTGGCTGTTCCCTTCAGGGGTCGCCACAGCAAATGATCCGCCTCCATCTCTCCCTATCCTCCGCATCTTCTACTCTGACTCCAACTACCTTCATGTCCGCCTTCACCACATCCATAAAATGCAACTCTGCATTCTATTTCCGCAACTCTGCACGACTCCCTTGTTCTGAACAATTGACACCAGCACACTCCTCCTCCATTCCTCCGGCATGCTCTCACTTTCTAAGACCTTGTTGAATGTTCTTGTCAGAAAATCTACTGCTACCTCTCTGAGACACTTCCATACCTCCACCGGTATGTCATCAGGACCAACTGCCTTTCCACTCTTCATCCTCTTCAATGCCCTCCTCACTTCACCGTTATGAATCTTTCCTACTTCTTGGTCCTCCAGTGTCACCTCTTGTACTCTTTTTTCTGTCTCATTTTCCTCATTCATCGGCTCTTCAAAGTAATCTTTCTATTTTCCCAGCACACTTCTGTCATCAGTCAATACATTTCCCTCTCTGTCCTTAATCACTCGAACTTGCTGCACGTCCTTCCCATCTCTATTTCTCTGCTGTGCCACCCTGTATAAATCATTTTCTCCCTCCTTATTGTCCAACCTATCATACAAGTCAACATACGCCCTCTGTTTGGCCTTTGACGCCGCTAACTTTGCCTTATGCTGTGTCAGTCCTCTCAATGCCCCACTTCTTCTTAGCTAACCTCTTCCTTTGTACACACTTCTGCATGTCCTCATTCCACCACCAAGTCTTCTTTTCTATTTACTTTCCAGATGACACACCGAGTTCTCTCCTACCTGTCTTCTTGATCACATTTACCGTGGTTGTCCAGTCATCTGGAAGCACTTCCTGACCACCGAAAACCTGTTTCAACTCCTCCTTAAAGACAACATGACACTCTTTCTTTTTCAGCATCCACCACTTTGTCTTCTGCTCTTCCTTTGCCTTATTCACCTTCTTCACTATCAGTCATCCTGCACACCACCATCCTATGCTGTTTGGTAACACTTTCACCCACTACAACTTTGCAGTCACTGACTTCTTTCAAATTGCATTATCTCCACAAGATGTAGTCTACCTGTGTGCTCCTACCTCCGCTTTTATAAGTCATCCTATGCTCCTGTTGTTTCTGGAAGAACGTATTCACTGCAGCCATTTCCATTTTTTTTTTTTTTTTTTTTTTTTTTTTTTTTTTTTGCTAAATCTATCAACATCTATCCAGGTTACCAAACCTGCCCATCACTTCCTCGTCCCCTCTGTTGCCTGCACCAACATGTCCATTGAAGTCTGCACTAATGACTACTCTTTCACCTCTGGGGATACTCTGCATCACTTCATCTAACTCACTCCTGAATCTCTTCTTCTCTTCTAGCTCGCATGTTGCCTGTGGGGCATAAGTACTAACAACATTGAACATCATGCCTTCAATTTCCAACTTGAGACTCATCACTCTGTCTGACACTCTTTTCACTTCTAAAACATTCGTGACAAACCTCTCCTTCATGATGACCCCTACTCCATTTCTCTTCCCATCCACACCATGATAAAACAGCTTAAACTTTGCTCCTATGCTTTTGGCCTTCCTACCTTTCCACCTGGTCTGCTGAACACACAGCATGTCCACCTTCCTCCTCTGCATCATGTCAGCCAGCTCTGTACCTTTTCCTGTCATAGTTCCAACATTCAATGTCCCTCCTCTCAGTCCTGGACTCATGCTTTTCCTCTTATGTTTCCACCTATGGACACGCCTCCTGCCTCTTCTTCTTCGCCCAACAGTAGTCCAATTTCCACCCTCACCCTGTTGGTTAACAGCACGGTTGTTGTTAACCCGGGCCTTGACCAAGCCGGTATGGAGGTAATATTTATGATTTGCATATTTGATCTGGCTCAGGTTTTACGTCAGATGCCCTTCCTGATGCAACCCTCTGCATTTTTCCAGGGTTGGGACCGGCGTAAGTGAGAGCACTGTCTTGTGCCACCATCATGGCTGCATTAACTACAGAGTAGAGTATTTCATCTTATATTTCTGCTTATTATTAATTTATAAAAAACTGTGAAAATGGGTTACTTTGCATTATCATCTATGAAAAATTAAACAAGTTAAGAAAGAAAGAAAGAAAGAAAGAAAGAAAGAAACAAACAAACAAACAAACAAATAAACAAACAGTTGTGTAACAGCAGCTGAGCAGCTATACTGTTCCAGCAGCTGAAGTGTAATTTCTCCTGGCAGCTCCAGGAAACTGAGGTCAACTGATTTTACCTTAGACATGCCCCCCACCCCCGCCCCCCACACACATGATTCAACACAAATTTAGCAAATACAATCAGGGACTCTTATTGAGTTGCAGCTGACCTGACATCTGCCCCTGGTTACAGTTTTTAGGCGACGAGATGTAGTATTTCACCGCTGACAAGTTTAGTGCCAAAATCAAGACATGTTAGACTGGGTGACGGAAAAGCTGCCTTTAAATATGAGGAACAAAAGGATGCAATGTACAGAGAGTGTAAGGCACCTCTTGCATAGACAATAGGTTTTATATTGTTCTGATTTTAATTACCCATATGTTCATCCTTTGATATACTAAATAGTATATGGATGGGTTCAAATTAGTCAATTTTTAGTTTAATCGTTTAGTCTCTCCACCAAAATGAAAATGTTCGCAAACAAACTAACAAATAAAAGTAAACACGTTTGAATACAATGCAAGCATTCCAATATAATTCCCTAAGAGGTGATGAAAATATAGAAAGCATTTGTTAAACCATCATAAAATCATCATCATCATCATCATAGTCATCATCGTCATCATCATAGTCATCCATGGCTGTATTGTATGGCTGTATACCATTCTCCGGCTGAGAACCTCTGGCCTTGGACTTGGAGGTGCTGATTCTCATCTTGGCCGCTTCACGCTCAGTTATGAATCACTCCAAGAGCTGGAGCTCCTGGCTTGATGAAACCAAGACATAATGCCATCCACAAAAGGCAGAGACGAGACCCTATGGCCACCAAACAAGAAAATCTCATCACCTGGGCTGCACCTCGAAATTATATTCATAAAAATTATGAACAGAGCCGATAACAAAGGACAACTTCGGCAGTGTCCAGCTACCCGTGACAACAAATTCTGCACATTTTAATCAATGCAAACCAAACTCTGGCTCACAGGAGACAGAGACTGAAAGGCCTCTTACAACAGATCCGGTTCATTGTACTACCAGAGCACACCCCACAAGATGGCCTGAGGGACATGGTCAGAAGCCAGAAAACTCAGAAGAAACCCACAGGTAGTCTAGGGGCACACACACACACACACACACACACACACACACACACACACACACACACACACACACACGCACACACACAAAAAAAAAAAATCTGAGCTGTTATGACAAATGTATCCACACACAGGGCTGCAATTTCAGCACTCTGTACACTTTTTAGTTTTCCCGACCCATAAACCCATCAGTGGTTATATGAACCTGTTACTCAAGACAAGTGTCTTGTTATGTCTCATTATTCTGTTTATCATGCTTGTTTTTGTTTTTGTAGTTATTTTGAGATAATGTTTATATTATGACTCTGATTCTAAGCCATGAGTTTATTGTTTTGGCTCCTTGTGTCCTAGTTTCTATTGTTTACTAAATTATCCAGAGTTTTGAAACTCCATAAATGTTTTTTCCTGCCCATATATACTTTCTGCAACTGGTTTCTACTCAAACTCTTATATACTGTAATTATATCTACCTGAGTCGGCCGTGTTTCCTTTTCTTTCTTTTTTTTTTGTAAGAAATACAGAGCTCTTGAGGCAATCCCTTTAGGGGAAATAAATAATAGAGGAGTGGTAGAGTTACCATTATGAGAAAGTACAAAACACGTTTTATTACAGTGCATCCAAAAGTGTGTTAAAAAATAATAATAATAAAAATAAATAAATAATAAATGCATAAATAAAATAATAATAAAATTAATAATAATAATAATAATAATAATAATAACAATAATAATAATAATAATAATAATAATAACAATAATAATAATAATAATAATAATAATAATAATAATAATTAATAATAATAATTAAATAATTTAAAAAATGAAGCTTGAAATTGAGGCACTGAGGTCAAAAACTCCATAAGTCACATTTCATGAATTGGGAGACATATTGTTGATCAACTGTTGATCTTTTCTCACAAAGTTGTTTACCAATTGCAGTTTGACTCATCCCAGCATTGTGCAGTTGTACAATTGTATCTCTGGTGTCATTGGGAAGCTCTCTGGTCATGGTCAAGACTGTAGTCTGGCAGTTTGAAGGTGTGTGCAGGTGTCTCTTATGCATCTAATCAGTTCAAACAGGTGTCATTCATACTGTTAACGAGTGGGGGCTGAAATAATGTTTGTTTTCTAGCTGCCCAATACTTATTGGCCTCTCATTTTCACAAATAAATTGTTTAAAAATCATACAATGTGATTTCCTGGATTTTTTTTTTTACATTCTGTCTCTCAAGCTTGATGTGTACCTATGATGAAAATTACAACCCTCTCTTATCTTTTTAAATGGGTGAACTTCCACATTTTTACATTGCCCAATACTTATTGGCCCCACTGTATATGTGTATACACAGATATATATATATATATATATATATACACACACACACACACACACACACACACATACAGTTGGCCCCTACTTATGAAACCCCCTGGGTACAAAAACTCCGGGTTACGAAAAACATTTTCTGAAGTTTTCATCCTCTGTATACAAAGACAACCCCCTTTTATGAAGCGCCAAATGCGCAATTCAAAATTCAAATGTGCCAATCAAGATTTCACATGATGCGTGAGTGGCTCTCTCATTGGCTGTCTTCCAACATCCCGCCCCACTGGCCTCCCATTGGCCAGGAGACAGCTGACCTGTACCCATTACTGTACCCATACCTTGTGTCCTCCACACGCGTGAGGAGAGTTGAACAGGGCTGTTAGCTTATTTTGAGATCATTGCAGCATTATATTTCATTATCGCCAAAACTCCTGTACCAGCGGGAAAATATTGAAGCAGAAGGAGACCTTAAAGTGGAAATACAGTGATGGAGGTGAATATTTCGGCATGATATTGAAGCAGAAGCAGCATGAGCAGAGTGCTCTGTGCAATGAGACCTCCGATCTTGCAATGAAGCAAGTTAATATTAAATCAGGACCTCTGATCTTTCAAACAGGTACTGCAATTCTGCTTTAAATGCAACATCCCGTCCATTTAAACATTTAAATATAATTGTTCCTTCAGCTGCGCGTTGCGTGTGGGCAGAGCCCGCTTTCGGCACAACACACCATAGAGACAGAGTTTTGTGTGAGTGTGCGCGTGTGTGTGTGTGTGTGTGTGTGTGTGTGTGTGTGTGTGTGTGTGTGTGTGAGAGAGAGAGAGAGAGAGACCCTTAGAATTTCCGATCCCTCAAAGAATCAAATTAAAGTTGAGTTTGGACCTCCGAGCTGTCAAGCAGGTAATGCGCTTTGAATTCACTGTCTGAAAATGCTCAGGCATCCTGTGTAGGGGCGGAGCTCGCATTCAGCGGAGCATGACATGTGTATTCTGTATGTGTGTGTGTGTGTGTGTGTGTGTGTGTGTGTGTGTGTGTGTGTGTGTGTGCATCAATAAAATGTTTAATGATGGTTTAATTAATAAATTTGCTATTAAAATGGTTTACTATGTAAATCAAATGTTTAAGTGGTTTAATAAATAATTTTCTTTTTCTTTTAACACATATTTCATGCATATTTTATACAAAATTGGTGTACTTTTATCATTTTTAAAGGGTTAACGGGGTAGTCTTGGGAGCCTTGTAACGAATCAGGCGTTTTACATGTAAAATGTGCCTCTACTTATGAAAACTCCGCGTTACGAAAAAGGCGCTAGAACGAATTCATTTCGTAAGTAGGGGGCCGACTGTTTATATATTAAAGCATCTGTCAGCAGCTAAATATGAATAAATACATGCAAAGGCAGTTTTAGGATTTCAAGAAGATCAACAGAATGAGAACAGGATTATACGCAGAAATTTACAACACAGGGCACTACATGTGCTGAAATAGTTTATCTGAGGATTTATGCTACCAATCCTCAAAACAGGGCAGACATTTGTCTTTCCAATGGCAGCCTCATTTCGCATTCACTTAGTGAGGACATTAGTGGTTCAGAATTCAAAGCCAATCTGGGGGGACTGTTTTCCTCTCTGCAGGGGATTTGTCCCATCTATAGGTGACTTCACTGTAGTTGACTGCAGAGCTGTTAGCTTGAAAGCTCAGGTCATGGACAAACACACACACACACACACACACACACACACACACACACACACACACACACACACACACACACACACACAGGGGCATCTGGGAGCCAATATGAATGTTCAGAGAGGATTTTGAGACTACGCGTGATGGGTGACACTTTCAAGCCTATTTTGGGTTGGTTCTTACAGCCAATATCAATTTCCCTTCAATTTCTCTAATCAGGCTGAAAAAACACATGTTCCAATTTGCCCCAGACAGTCCGTATTGCATTCCACTAATAGGATTTTGTTTTTTGCTTTGAAAGCCAGTTTCATCCGAGAGGGTTTCGGCTCAGCTAAAAACTGCACAGAAAAAAAATAAATAAATAAAAAATAAATAAAAAAAAAAAACTTTTATAAGTCATTTGCCACTTTATACACACAATTGATCTCTCATACTGGAGAGAAACATGGGTGCTGGGTGCAGAGGTGTTGGTCAGATGGAAAGATGAAGAAATGGACAGAAGGAGTGTATAAAGGGTTGGATTTACTGTACATAACCTGGACAGCACGTCAGCTTTGAAAAGTGAAGCTGGCACAGGTCTAGCGTTTAGTATAATCCATAGTATAATTTTAGCCCCACCCATTCCAAATGTTGGTCATAAAATAAACTATTTTAAATACAATGGCGGCATGGTGGTGTAGTAGTGGGCTTCACAACAAGAAGGTCCTGTGTTCGATTCCAAGTTAGTTTATTTCAAAGCCTGCAAGTAAACTCTCTATCTATCTATCTATCTATCTATCTATCTATCTATCTATCTATCCATCCGTCCGTCCATCTATCCATCTATCTGCTTGTCTATCTTTCTGTCTGTCTGTCTGTCTGTCTATCCATCTAAATAGATAAATGAGAAATTTTGGTTTAAATGATGGAAGGAAAATTTTATGGTGTTTCACATTGATGGATACATTGATGGTCGACAGAATAAACAGAGGGAGAAAAGTGAATTGGTTGATAGACTCGATGAATGGGTAGGTGTATGGATGAATTGGTGTTGAATATAGAGACAAAGAGAAAAATATAATTGGTTGATTTGCTGGATGAATGGATAAATTGGTGCTGCAAAGAGAGAAAGAGTGAGAAAGAGTGAGATAGATGGCTGATTAGTTAAATGGATGGAGCAATGCGTGAACTGGTGATGGAGAGAGAAAGGAAACAGTTGGTTGACCTCTTTGATGGAAGGGAAGATGGATTAATGCTAAAGAGAAAACGATATAGAGATAAATGAGTGTTGATGATTGGATGAATGGATGAATAGATGGCCAGATGAATAAATGATGAAAAAAATGATGAAAATAAGTGCTGAAAAGATTATGAATAAAATAGAGTTAGATAAAGTGATGGATAGTAGACTAATGGATAGAGTGATGAATGAACGAATGAATAGGTATTTGACTGAGCAATTCTGCAGCATCTCCCTGCAGTTCTGCTTGATGTCGCTGAGTGATACGGTCCTGCAAGGCTATGCAGCACGAACATGTGGGAATTAGAACAATCAGAGTTGAAGAGAAGAGAGCGGAGCGATCTTGTGGAACGATAAAGGAAAGTGAATGAGAGTTGGGGCCCGTGGCCATCACTTCTGCCCTTTTTAATCAGTCCCGTTGTGTCAAAGAAAGAAATGACCGCTGGAGACCTCAGTGCTGAGAGCAAAGCCAGACTAAAAATAAAGGGCAGGCAGAGCAGGATAACAAGAGAGAGAGAGAGAGAGAGAGAGAGAGAGAGAGAGATAGAGAGAGAGAGAGAGAGAGAGTCAAAGCCCTGATGATTACTGATGAAGGCTAACATGTCCTCATAGCATATTTTTGCAATTAGCATTCCAAGCAATTTTAGGTGGTGAGTCTGGCCTTGGCAGGAAAAAAAAAAAAAAATCTTTTAACTGCTGCCATGTTTTTTTTTGTATTTTTAAATTTATTTATTTTATTTTTTTTCCCCACAGTTCATGAATTCACAGTTCAACACATTGGGGGTATCAATCTGAAAACACCACAAGCAAGAAAAGAACAGAAATATGAAGAGTCACCTTCAAACTTTTGTTTTTGTTTCACAGTACAGTAGGCCGGCGTTATTCGCGGGGGTTTGGTTCCGGCCCCTCCTGCGAATGAAGATAATCTGCGAGTTCTGTACCTGGAAGTAAAACCCCATGTATCATATTACATGTGCGGATGATCAACCGGAAGTAAAATACTATGTATCTATTACATGCGCTAAACTATGCTTCTTAAAAAAATTCTATAGACAGTCTTACTCATTAATACAGTATTAATGTCGTAAATTGTAGTAATGATGAAGAAAAACTTATTTTTTTACTGTGATATTTATGGATAATAAAATATAAACCTTATACAATATATTATATTATATAATACATAATTTTTGAATGTTCTTGTCAGAAAATCTACTGCTACCTCTCCTAGACACTTCCGTTCCTCCACTGGTATGTCACCAGGACCAACTGCCTTTCCACTCTTCATCTTCTTCAATGCCCTCTTCACTTCACCCTTACTAATCTTTGCTACTTCCTGGTCCTCAATGGTCACCTCTTCGACTCTTTTCTGTCTCATTTCCCTCATTCATCAGCTCTTCAAAGTACTGTTTCCATCTTCTCAGCAGACTTCTGTCATCAGTCAATACATTTCCCTCTCTGGCCGTAATCAGTCTAACTTGTGGCATGCTCTTCCCATCTCTATTTCTCTGCTGTACCAACCTGGATAAATCATTTTTTCCTTTGTTACTGTCCAACCTAGCATAAAAGTCATCACACGCCTTCTGTTTGGCCTTTGACACTGCTACCTTCGCCATATGCTATGTCTCCCTGTACCCCTGTTTACTCTCTTCGGTCCTCTCAATGTCCCATTACTTCTTAGCTAACCTCTTCCTTTGTACACACTCCTGCACTTCCTCATTCCACCACCAAGTCTCCTTATCTCCTCTCCTTCCAGATGACACACCAAGCCATTCGGACTAATCAGTGCTCCTGCCGTTTTCCAAGCTCTGGTCAACGATGTGCTTAGGGACATGTTGAACCGCTTTGTATTCATATACCTGGACGACATTCTGATCTTCTCGAGAGACCAAGAAAAACATCTCCGCCCCATGAGAATGGTACTAAAGAGGCTCCAGGAGAACAGATTGTTCGTGAAGGCAGAAAAATGTGAGTTCCATGTCCCCTCAGTCTTGTTCTTGGGGTTCATCATGGAGAAGGGGCAGATGTGACCTGATCCATCCAAGGCGAAGGCAGGGGCGGAGTGGCCGACTCCAGGGATGCAGAAACAGCTGCAGAGGTTCCTGGGGGACTACAGCCACCTAGCAGCTCCCCTCACACAGTTGACATCACCCAAGACCCCGTTCCAGTGGTCTCCAAGTGCCCAGGCGGCGTTTGACAGGCTGAAAGCGAAATTCGTTCACGCGCCACCTCGATCCCTCGCTGCAGTGTGTGGTGTAAGTCGACGCCTTGGACTCAGGGGTGGGGGCGGTCCTCTCCCAACGGCCTCCCACAGACTAGAAGCTCCATCCATGCGCCTTCTTCTCCCATCGCTTGTCCCCGGCGGAACAGGATTATGATGTTGGGAATCGCAAGCTGCTGGCGGTGGTCTTGGCACTCCAGGAGTGGAGGCACTGGCTGGAAGGGGCAGCTCACCCCTTCGTTGACTGGAGCAACCATAAAAACCTATCCTACCTCCGTACGGCCAAGAGGTTGAACTCCCGTCAGGCACGATGGTCACTCTACTTGGGGAGGTTCAACTTCACACTGACATACCGACCAGGCTCCCGGAATACAAAGCCAGATGCTCTCTCTGGGCAGTTCTCCTCAGGTGAAGACACTACCATGGAAACCATCCTGCCCTCTTCCTGTATACTTGGAGCAGCCCAATGGGAGGTAGAATGACTAGTTCAGGATGCCCATCAGGGGGAACCAGAGCCTGTTGGGTGCCCCCAAGGTCTACTATATGTTCCCCCGCCGGCCAGAAACCCAGCACTCCAGTGGGCTCACTCCTCAAAGTTAGCCTGCCACCCCGGAGCCCACTGAACTCTCTTCCTGCTCTGACAACGCTTCTCGTCTCCAACGATGGCAGCTGACACCAGGGAGTTTGTGGGAGCTTGCGCCACCTGTGCCCGGAGCAAGTCCTCCCATCGTGCACCCACGGGTCTCTTCCAACCCATACCCGTTCCCCATCGTCCCTGGTCGCACATTGCGGTGGATTTCATCACCAGGTTACCCCCGTCTGAGGGCAACACTGTTATCCTGACAGTAGGGGACCGGTTCTCAAAGGCGGTGCATTTTGTTGCTCTACACAAACTCCCCTCTGCAATGAAAACAGTGGGTCTCGTAATCCAACACATCTTTCACCTCCATGGCATCCCTCAGGACATCATTTCAGACCAAGGCCACCAGTTTGCATCCAGAGTTTGGAAGGAGTTCTGCGACACCTTGAGAGTCTCCTGCAGCTTGACCATTGGTTACCACCCTCAATCGAATGGGCAGGGGAACACCTGAATCAAAGCCTCGGACCCTCCCTGTGCTGCGTCACCTCCCGCCTCCCAGGCTCCTGGGCCACACACCTCCCATGGGTCGAATATGCACACAATTCTCTGATTTGCACCGCCACCGGGATGTCCCCCTTCATGGTGATTAATGGGTTCCAGCCCCCCTTTTTCCCTTTTCAATCTTCATGAAAGGGATATGAAAGGCTTAAAACTTCTTCATTCCCTCCTATGTGGAACATAACAGCAGTGGAGAGCAAATTCATGTTGAATAAGGGAAGGTACCTGGAGATTTTTATCTACCACCACTGAGAAGGTTATTGTTGTACAGTACCGGCAATTTGTGTGATTGTTAAAAAAAAACAAAAAAACTTATATGTGAATTTCCATGCAATTTGAGGGGTCCTGGATATATATATTTATACCTTTTTCCCAGGAGGTTGAGGTGGCCGTCCCATCGGTTGGCACAGTTTCACAGAGCACGCCTGGTCTGGAAAGAAGCACAGGCTGCCCTGGAACGAACAGTGGCCCGAAACCGGAGGATTGCCGATTGCCACAGAATCCCTGTACCTCCCTACACGGTCGGACAAAAAGTGTGGCTCTCCTCCTAGGACCTGCCCCAGCAAGTTGACTCCAAAGAACTATCTCCCAGATACATTGGACCTTATGTAATTGAGAAAATAATAAACCCCAGCGCCGTCCGACTGAGATTCCCACCCTCACTCAAGGAACACCCAGTTTTTCATGTTTCCATAATTAAGCCTGTGGTAGAAAGTCCCCTCCACCCCCCCACCCACCCCCTCCTCCCTGACCGATTGATGGACATCCCACATACACAGTCAACCGTATCCTTGATGTATGCAGGCGGGGTCGAGGGTTTCAGTATTTAGTGGACTGGGAGGGGTATGGTCCCAAAGAGTGTTCATGGATTCCCCGCTACCTAATCCTGGACCCGGACTTGTTCGACGAATTCTATCACCAGTTCTTGGACAAGCCTGGTCGGGGGCCAGGTGGCGCCCCTTAAGGTGGGGCAGGTACTGTTATGGTCTGTGCTGGCTGGCGGAATTAACTCTTCATTAATCATTGCAGGTGCTGGCGAGGGGCGTGGCAGTTGCCGGTAGACATGCTCCAAGCTGAAGGGCACCTGGTCCCAATCTACAATCAGCAAGCAGCCAGCTATAAATGGGAGCGGCGTACTTCCCTCCGTTGTCAGAAGATTGGTTCCCCCTGACTCTGCTCCTCGGCTTTCTCTCTGACCCCTGGTTCTTGCTTCATGCTCGACCAGTTCTCTCGACAGCTCCTAGTGTTTAATAAATCGTTTGAAGCTTCTTTTATTCTCCTGCATCTCTCGGTCCTACACATACACTCCAGGCATAACACAAGCTTGTTCATATCCCGGAATATGATGGAAACGTCACTCATATAAAATGTTTTTTTTTTTTTTTTTTTTTTTTTTTTTTTTTAGTAAAATTAACTCAATAAACTACCTGATAAAATTACAAAACTCACATTATCCTTCACTGACGGTTTTTTATGTGAATGAATCTCACCTGGTATTTGATCCATTGTGCTTTTAGTACTGACAATTTGAACGGTGACTCACAGACGTTACCCACTCAGGATGTCTCGAGCCTGAAAAAAATGCAGGAAAAGATGACGTAATACCATTCTCCGCTTCAACAGGAAACGTACAGCATTCATCACCGTCGTTCCCCAGATGCTCATAGTGATATAAATTAAAATTTTAGGCTCTTAATTCTTGTGTAACGAATGCGTCACCATCGGGCATAAAGGGTTAAGGAAGAAATAAGGCCAATTCTGCCCAAAAAAATCTAAAAAAACAAAACAAAACAAAAAAAAAACCCTAAACATACACAAAAAACAACACAAAATCTACCATCAAACTACATTTTTGTGAGGTGTGCATCAGTGTGTGTGCATCTTATGCATTTTTTTAATATTCATGTGTTATTATGAGCATTAATAGCATTGAATATGTATTTATTGATATTATATACACATATACATTAGTCAGGAGGGTTGGGGGGGGGGGTTGATCCTACTTCACGGACTACAGTTATCGCGGGGGATCTCGGACCCAATTAACAGGAAATATATATATATATATATATATATATATATATATATATATATATATATATATGTGTATATATATATATATATATATATATATACGGTAGGCCCTTGACTATTCACGGTTTTGCACTCGAGGTTTGAGTACACGCGGTCTGCCCAGCAACCAGCACGTGATTCAAATTCAGCCAATAGCTGTCCTCCTTTCTGCTGATTGGTTGAGCTGATGTCCCACCCCTTTTTACTCATTCGCACACGATTTGTCAATGAGCCTCTTTTTTCTGTGTTTTAATTACCAGTTAAGCTCTATGATACCACTCAACCGCTATGTCTTCTCTGGCTAAGCGATAGAAAATGCTGGATGTCTCTTCTGAAGAAATAACACTTTCTCCTTTCTCTGAACTGTTGTATTAAAATCTTTTTCAATTATTATTCTAGTACAGTACCTACGTTCATGTTTATACATGAGATTTTATGTTCTGTAGTATGTTTAAGAGTACTCTTCATGTCCTTTTACATTGAAGTTGGAGTAACGTGTCCAAGATGGCGCTGCCCAGGGGCGACGTCGCAGAGTTCTCAGAGTCAAATTGTTTCTTTGTTTGTTTTAATTTGTTTTATTTGTTTGTTCATATTTTGCACTATGCTCGTTTATGAGCAGCTTCGTGCAACTAAGCATGCAATAATCTATCTTCTATCTATTCTATGCTACGGAGCTCCATGCTAGCGGTTAGCTAGCAGATAGCTAGCGGCTACCGGCTAAGCCCGAAGCTCTGAGAGGCTTGGTTAGCACTTCCGGCCATACTACTTGAAAATCTTCAGTCCCTGCGAAAAAAGATGGGCGAGCTTCATGCTCAGATTGCAGTGCAAAGGGATCTACAGGACTGTGTTTCTGTGAAACATGGCTCAAGGAGAGTACACCCGATAAGGCGATTATACCAGCCGGCTACACGGCCTTCATCCCTATCCCAAGCGCCCGAGTCGTCGTTCGGCCCCTTCCCTTCTCGACTTCTTTGTTAGCTGGGATTACACGTAAAGACAATAATACAACAGAAACGGTATATATATATATATATATATATATATATATATATATATATATATATATATATATATATATCCAGGACCCCTCAAATTGCATGGAAATTCACATATAAGTTTTTTTGTTTTTTTTTAACAATCACACAAATTGCCGGTACTGGACAACAATAACCTTCTCAGTGGTGGTAGATAAAAATCTCCAGGTACCTTCCCTTATTCAACATGAATTTGCTCTCCACTGCTGTTATGTTCCACATAGGAGGGAATGAAGAAGTTTTAAGCCTTTCATATCCCATCACATAAGCACACACACACACACTCACAATTGTGAAATACATGGTGAATCAATAATATTTTCCTCAGAAATTCAGTTCATTTTCAGTAACCGCTTAATCCTAATTTGGGTTGAGGGGAGGCTGGTGCCCATCCCAGCCAACTTCGGGCGGGGACAGAGTACACCCTGGACAGCTCACCAGGCCATCGCAGGGCGGAAACACGCCTGACAGCTTTGCAGCCTACTCTTTATGAAAGTCAGCAATGGTTCTTTTACATGCCTCTCGCCATAGACAGTAGGAGACATGGCCGGCTTTTGATAACCCAGTTTGCTGCACTGGGGGGGGACAGTGACAACCTTGTGGAGAGTGGGACTTGAACCCCCAACCTTTGGATCAGCGATCCAGCGCCCTATACCACTAGACCACCACTGCCCCATATTTTATTCAGAAATGTGATTCCATATTTTTTTTTTCTGAAAAAAACCCACAAAAAAAAAATAAAAACAAAAACAAAGAAACAAACAAACAAAAAAACACTTTCAAGTGACTACAATTTTCTTTTGTTTAATTTTTGTCAGTGTTTCATAAAGTCAGAGGGCTTTGGGATATTTAAATAATAATAATAATAATAATAATAATAATAATAATAATAATAATAATAAAAGTTTTGTGGCATGTCTGTTTTTTTATTCTTCTCCAGATACAATTAGACAGTTGGATGAACATTTTCCAAGAAGTGTGATTTTTGCCTGAAAAAAAAAAAAAATCTAATTATTTTCTCTCTCAATTTTATTCTGCATTCTCTCTCTCTCTCTCTCTCTCTCTCTCTCTCTCTCTCTCTCTCTCTCTCTCTCTCTCTCTCTCTCAAACTGGATATTAAATTTAAATAATAAAACAATTCATTATAATTTAGACAATTCATTATTCAGATAATTTGATGATCTTTACTTTGTTTTATGATAATTATTCATTAATCTGAAATAAAAGTTGTTCATTGTTTTGAGTTGAATTCAGGATTAAAATATTTGTACACAGAGCATACAGTGTGTGGCAGAGTGGTATAGTAGTAAACACATCACATCAAGTAGGTCATGGGTTTAAGTCTCCAGACTCAAAGAGACTGCATCTGCGTAGAGTTTCCTGCTTGTGTGGGCTTCCTCCGGGTCACCTAGTTTCCTCCCACAGTCCAAAGATATGCACAGTAGAATAACTGGATTTTCCAAATTCCCCCTAGGTGTGTGTGTGTGTGTGTGTGTGTGTGTGTGTGTGTGTGTGTGTGTGTGTGTGTGTGTCTGTGTGTGTGTGTGTGTGTGTGTGTGTGTGTGTGTGTGTGTGTGTGTGTGTGTGTGTGTTCACTTTGGACGGGTAAAATGCAGAGCCAATAGTTTCCCTTTTGGGATTAAGCTAGTATATCAAAATAAAAATAAAAAAGTTAAAAAGAAAAAGTGCACTGCAAGCTTTGGAGATGATTTAGAGCCGTTGCGTGCACTAATGCTTAATGAAATGCATTGTGGGTTCTGGATGAGAATAGCAGGATGATCCGAGTGAAAAATTTGCGCATGGTCTGAAAGTGACATTCAACATAATCCCTCCAAGTGATTTCCTGAGAGCGCAAGCCCCTGGCAAACAGCATTAGATTTTCCATGCCATCTTTAATTAACCACACCGATTGAATTAGCTAATTATGAGGAGCGAATTGTTGTGTCTCAGCGGTCTGAGTTCTTTGGACAGGAGATCCATGCCTTCAGGCACTCAGCAACCCTGGCGATGATTTATGTTCTGACTCAGTGGGATTCACACCGACCCAGTTACACACCACAGCTTCTGGGCTACAGTGTGGATGTTTCAATTCCACTCAGTACCATCACATGCACTAAATTACCACCCAGCTGCCACTGAGTCCCCTCCGTCTTCTGTTATCAAACAGAACAACATTCCATGGTTAGAGGTCAAAGTGTCCTCACACTGCTGTCATGGACACAAACTGTTTTCTTTTTTACCATAAAAGGAAATCCTGCGGATTCTATTTAAGATTGAAAATTACATTTAGGGCAGTGATGGCCTGGTGCTAAAGGTGGTGGATCATTCATCATGAGGTTGGGAGTTCAAGCCCCACTCCCCCCATGCTCTCACTGTCCCCCCAGTGCACTAACTGGGTTATTAAAGGCTAGTTGTGTCTCCCATTGTCTATGGTGTGAGGTTCATGTAAAAGAACCATTGATGACTTTTGACAAGAGGAGCTGTATAGCCGTCAGCATGTTCTGCCCTGTGATGGCCTGCTGAGCTGTGCAGGGTGTACTCTGAACTCGCCTGGAGTCAACTGGGAAGGGTGCCAGTCTCCCCACGACCCTAATTAGGATTAAGCGGTTACAGAAAATAAACGATGAATGGAATTATATTTAAAGATTGAATATTTAAAATGTGTCTTTTAACTAAGTTAAAACATTAAATATCTCTCTCTCTCTCTCTCTCTCTCTCTCTCTCTCTCTCTCTCTCTCTCTTGCATACACACACACACACACACACACACACATACACACACACACACACACACACACACACACACACACACACACACACACACACACACACACACACACACATTCCCTCTCTCTCTCTGACTAAATACCCAAGATCCAAAGATGTATCATTTCTAATCATCATGTACTTTTTAAGTTTTTAAATCAAAGTGCGCGTCCTGAATCACAGATGAGTGTTTATTGTAGTAAAATGTACTGATTTTCTCTGAGTGCACATGTTGTTGTCAGTTGATATCTTGATAGACAACAGCTCTGTGATCTCACCCGTGATGGTGTGCAGTCTTTACATTCTGAACTGCACCTTGCCTTTGAAAATTGTATCTGGGAATTAGCAAATAATATATTGGTCTTTATTTCAAAAAATAAAATAAAAAACACAATATCTTGTCTATATATTTTTTTTCTAAATGAATGGGCAGCAGAAAAGCAAATTAAATGAGGTTTGATCTCTATTTTTCCAGTGTAGTAATTATTTTAATGAATTTGATGACACTGCCTGATCCCAGCAATCAGTAATGTCTGTAAGGTCTCTTGTTTTAATGAATATCTACTCGGGATGATCACCAGTTGGTTTAACTGGTGAGCGCAGTGAGCCCTGTGAGGTCCGTATGATACCCAGCTAGTGCCATCTCAAATATTAGCCCACACACCAAAAGCAACAAATTATTGAATTGAGGCATTTGTTAGGGATTACCGATCCTAAGCTTGGGGGTTGAAGCCCCACTATCACCGGGTCATCACTACCCCATCCCGTGCACTAACTGGGTTATCAAAAGACGGCCATGTCTCTGACTGTCTGTAGTAGAGGTTAGTGTAAAAGAACCATTGCTGACTTTTGTAAAGAGGAGCTGAAAGCCGTCAGCATGTTTCTACCCCATGATGGCTAGCCGATGCATCCAGGGTGTACTCTGCCTTCACCTAGAATCAGCTGAGATGAGCGCCAGCCTCCCCATGACCCAAATTAGGATTAACTGGTTCAGAAAATGAATGAATATATTTGTTGGTAATAACCTAGATAATCTTCAAGAATTAGACCTCTTTTCCCAATGACTAGAAAATGCTGCAAGAATTGTTTGATAGTTTTATACGAATCAGAAACGAAAAAATCTCCTGCATGAATAATAAGTTATATCGCTCAAACAGTGGACCAGTAGATTGCACTGTTCCTGTGTAGTATATTATAATTAACGTGTCCTTATTGTGGTCCAGGCCAGACAAGAAGTCTTCTGACCGAAACACATACAGGAATGGTGTCGGACGAAGCCGAGCTTCTTAGATATACTAAAGGACGGCACTGGTTTGGTTAAAAACAACAGATTGTCTGCCGACTCAACATATGTGGATAAACACGTAAAATATTAACTTTGTAGTAATGGACTGCAGATTCATATTATATTATGCACGGGTATTATATTATTCAGAAATTCCACTAAACTGAATGCAAAAACATCTACAGGAACCATTCAGATGGATAAAAGGATTATATTTTCTATACAGCAATAAATACCAATGGCACTTCTGGTACGGCCAAAATCTCTTTTTTATTATCCAGGAGATTCCATCAGCCCAATTCATATCTGCTTTATCTTGCTCAGCTGAGTAAGTGCTAGATCTCTACGTTTGCAAAAACACCTTCGAAATAGACTAATATATATATATATATATATAGACTCTTCGGCAGGTATATATGCATCGAAATAAAAATACTTTATTCATTAGTCAGTAAGGATGAGGAAAAGATTGGTTTTCATCCATTTTTATAGGGAAAGAAAATGTTAATTTATGTGCCAGAGTGGATAAATAAACACAGTTTTACTATTCTTATTAAAGCACAGCGGTGTTCTTCAACTTCATGGAGGACAAATCTGATTGGTCAGAAGTTGTTGTTGATTAATTTGTTTTGTTGCTTAATTTTCTGTACGGTATTTCTGCTCATGTATTACTGCAGCATTTTAATGTATCCTTTGTGGATTATCTTATCCTGTCGTGTCTTATGTTAATTTTCTCTAATGGTAACCGTGACAATAGTGCAGCTTGAAGTACTCGATGCATGAGAGATGCTTATTGTTGAAATGCTTTTAAAATGTAGTTACTGTAATCACTGGGGTTTGTTTGTTTACCTGACCACACAAATGCACAAAATTTCACCAAACACTTGGTGGGGGCATTACCGTACCTGATTCATACAGATTATTTGGGTTCTCCAATATTAGGGCAAACTCCCCCTAGTGGGGGTGATGTGGGGGGTGGGGGCACGGTGTGATGCCGGGGGGTGACCCCAGGGAAAAGGCTTTTCTTTTTTTTTTTGCTTTATAAGGATAAAGTGTAATTCTACATCCACTACAGCAGGTGGCAGTGGCTTCCTCACTGTCAGAGTGTGCCCAGAGGTAAAATAAGAAGTGATGTTAATAAACCCACCATGGGAATTTTTAATAGGGTCAGAAAGAGAGGTGGAGAGAGACTTAAGATAGTGACAGAAACGAAAGTCTCCAGAAAGCTAAGTTGGGGAGGTATGATGAAGCAGATGTAGCGCTTGGCTTCACTGTGCTACGGTGAGAAATGAGGAAAGACTGCTGTGTTTACAGTGTCTGAAAACATTGGCAGCAGACAGTATGAATCCAAATCAATTCAGGCGTCATTTAAAGACATCACACCCCGATTGTGTGATTTTTTTTTCAGCGAAATGTGCCGAGTATTGCCAACAACCATCCTGCTTTGTGAATGATATTCCAGCAAACCGAGCTCGGTTAGCATCAGATAAGGTGAAGTACCAAACTGCTCAGTGTAGAAAACTCCACAGCACAGCAGAGGAACTGGTCCTACCAGCCCGAGACCATGGTCTCGGTCATGCTGGATGATGTCACTGCTGTGAAAATAAGTCTAGGTCCCAGTTCAGCATTGAGCAGGAGCTGTGAGTTCAGTATTGTGCTGTAAACCCAGCTTCAAAAAGCTGTGCACTGAGAACATGCTCATTATAGCCATTAATCTGGATTTAATCATTTTGACAATAATAATAATAATAATAATAATAATAATAATAATACAAATTGTTCAGTTCAGTTCATCTTCTGTAACCGCTTCATGCTAATTAGGGTCACGGGGGCTCAGGGCGAGGGCAGAGTACACCCTGGACAGCTCGCCAGGCCATCGCAGGGAGGAAACACGCTGACGGCTTTGCAGCCTACTCTTGTGGAAAGTCAGCAATGGTTCTTTTACATGCCTCACACCATAGACAGTGAGAGACATGGCCGGCCTTTGATAACCCAGTTAGCTGCACTGGGAGTAATACAAATTGTGTTATTCATTTTAGTTTTGAAGGTTAACTTGTTTTATATATTTGCTCCTGAGTTAATATTGCTGATTAATTTGAATTTATTATTATTTATTGATTTTATTTTATTTTATTTTATTTTTCAGTATAAAATGGTTCAAATTGTTGGTCAGAAAATGTTTACAGTCTAAATTAGGATACTTTTTTTTTTTTTTCTTTCAGGCAAATTGATTCATTTTAAATCTTTTTATAATAAAGTTATTCTTTGTTGGAAGTTGATCTATATCTCTTCCTTTTTTGTATCCCATAATGTTAACGATGATTTATTATGTTAATAAGGGTACAGTACATGCAGAGGATTACTTATAACAATTTTTAGACAAAGAACACTATTTCTATTGGGGGTGGGCAGAAAATAATTGAGAAGCACTGCATTAAGGTCAAGGTCATGTCAAGATCACAAAGTTTTGGTGACTGAGAGTTAAAATATTTGATATAATGTCCAGTAGACATACCATCACTTGGAAATATACATGGACAACGTATTTTCTTTTATAGATCTGTTTGATATAATTAATTGTGTTTGTTTAACAGGGACAGTGTATATTAATAATCTGCTGTATGTGAGACGGGTCCTGCATACATAGGCTTATGGGACTATCTTTCCCTGTAGCAAACAAATTTTAAGCCACTAAATAAGCAAATCTAAACACTGTCATTTCCGAATCCCTGAAATCTTTGCAGTGTGGCACAGCTGGCGGTTTTCTCTCAGGCGCTTTGAACGGCACAAGCTGTTTCTCCCTCATTGAGTTTAAACGCACGTTACCTGAAAACGTAGGAGCAGCGGCATCTGTGAGGAAGAAAGTTGGCACACCCCCCACGTGGCCCCAGCGACACACAGCGAATCGAATGGATGCCCATGACTTCACCAGAAAAAATAAATAAACAACCTGAATTTGGTGTGCACGGGGGCTAGTTGTGCAAAAACAACACATGGCACCATATGCCAGAGATCTGCGTCAGAGACTGAGCGATATAGATGTAACACAGACAAGCAGGGTGAGTTTTATTTAAAGAAGCTGGAGCTAAGCTATGCAGCACAGACACATGGAAACAGGATTGCCAAACTGGGACACTGTTTATTTCACATACTAAAGTTGTCAGGGTGCAGAATTCAAGGTGTACAAATCAAGGCGTGGCACATAAGACTGCAGGAAATACTAAACATAATCAAAGAATAATAGTAAACAGATTTAAAATGAAACTATATAATTGATGGTGTGGTAAATTTCTCTCTGCACGTTGTTGAAGTCTATAAGAAATACAAAGGCTTCCTTTTAAAATTTTTCAATAAAATGACAAATTACTTAAAAAAACAACAAAAATAAATCAAGAAAACAACCAGACAAACAAACAAGCAAAAATATAATTACTTATTATATAATATATATAATAATTACTGCCACCAAGGACAATGTTTATCCACAGTTATTCTTCTTGTTTGTTCGCAAGGTAACACAGACATCTTTCTGAAGATTTCTATTGAATTTCAATCAGAGGCGGCTCTTTGGACAAGAAAGACTTCATTTGATTTGGCAAAGAATTTGGATCAGACTCTGGATCAATGAGTCGCTTAGTGGAGGTTTGCGCTCTTTGAGTATTTCTGTTTTAACATAGGCTGATGTGGGGCATATAATAAGAAGTCAGTCATATCAAGAAGTTTTCAGAAGCTTAAACATGATTGCAAAGGGCAACGTCAAAATTAATTAATTCAGTGTTATAACTCTTAGCTGAATGTTACGGAATAAAAAAAAAAGTGTGTGTTTTTCTATCTTAAATCTAAGGTGTTCCCAATAACACCACTTTGAATTTTCAATAATTTTCATGAAACTGCAATTAAATAATTTTTCAGTTAGTTTTTGAAAAAAAAAAAAAAAACATTCCTTAGCCATCAGGGTTGTCACGAAGCTGGAGCCAATCCCAGTTGGTGTCATGCGAAAGTCAGAGTTACACCCTGAAAATGCCAATCATTATTTACAGGACTAACACAGACATAAACAACTTTGGTCACACTCATTCACACCGAGGGACATTCATTCATTCATTCATTCATTTTCTGAACCACTTAATCCTAATTAGGGTCACGAGGAGGCTGGCACCTACTCGGCTGACTCTGGGGGAGGGCAGAGTACACCTCAGACAGGTGGCTGGGCCATCACAGGGCAGACATATGCAGATGCTCTGCAGATCCTCTTTATAAAAGCCAGCAATGCTTCTTCTACATGAACCTTCCACCACCGACAGGGAGAGACATTGCCAGCCTTTGATAATCTAGTCAGTGCACTGGGGAGACTACAGTGACAACCAGGTCATAGTGGGACTGGAACCTCTGACCTCGAGATTTGTAATCCAGTGATTTACTACCAGGCCACTACTGCCCCACCTAGAGATAAATTAGATTAATTCCAATGAAACAATATTACCCAGACAAAATCATCTTAAGCATGAAGAGAAGATCCAGAAGCTGCCGTGTGGACAAAAATCTAATTATTAATACAGTGGGCCCATGACCATTCGCGGTTCAAAGCTCATGCCCCTGCATACTTGCGAATTGGCGACAAACCCAAAAGTAACTGGCATGTGATTGAAATTTAGCCAATAGCTGAGCGCTTTTGTTTCTCCCTTCTGCTGATTGGTTGCAGATGATGTGTACACCTCTTTTTTCTTCTTCACTCTCATGTAATCAATGTGATTGATTGAATTGCAACGTATTGTGTGTGTGTGTGTGTGTGTGTGTGTGTGTGTGTGCGTGCATGCGTGCGTGCGTGCGTGCATGCATGCGTGTGTGTGTGTGTGTGTGTGTGTGTGTGTGTGTGTGTGTGTGTGTGTGTGTGTGTGTGTGTGTGTGTGTGTGTTTCATCATTATTTAAGCCCCATGATGTCACACAAATACCCTGCATCTTCTCTATATTCTGGTAAGGAGCCTAAGCGCTTTATTTATTCATAAATATTATCACAGTTCAAAGTTAAAATGTTTTTACTTAATCATTACTACATTTTACTGCATTATTACTGTATTAATTAGTAAAACTGGCTATAGAATGGGTTTAACAAGCATGTTTTATCTTATGTAATAGCATACACAGGGTTTAAAAATCGCATGAATAACTCACGGGAAGTGCCGGAACCGAACCTTTGCGAAAAACGGGAGCTTACTGTATTAACAAAACAAATTATTCATCACTGACTGAATAAACTTTTTTTATTTATATTATATGAAAATCCATAGCAGCACTTTTCATACAGATCTCCATGACAACAAATGCAATATAGTGTGAAGAAGTTCTGAGAAAATAAAAAAAAATACAGCAAAAGCAACAGACATTTATTATAATGTTACTTAAAATATGGAGAAATAAGTGAATTAATTAAAAATCCTTCTGTTATATAGTGAAAATCGAGCCATGGAGAAGCCTGAGTTACTCACACACACCTTCAATACTGAAGTAATATAATAATAATAATAATAATAATAATAATAATAATAATAATAATAATAATAATAATATCTATCTAGGCCTCTTTCAGTCGAAATCGACCATGGAAACTGTGCCCTTTCACTGTCAGTTCATAGTACTTTGCTCTAAACAATTCCGCTTGTGACTTATGAGGCCAATGCAGGAATGGCAGTCCTTCTTTGTCCTTTCTTCTGAGCTGCCAGTTTCAATTGAACCTTGGCGATAACAAGCTCATGATCACTACCAATATCTGCTCCCCTATATGCTCTCACATCTAGTAATGATTTTCTCCATTTGCCATTTATCATCGCATGGTCAATCTGATTGTGAGTATTGCCATCTGGTGACGTCCATGTGGCGCGTCCTCATGCCAGAGGGCCTGCATGCCACATATCTGGGGGCCAGATCCCCTCCGAGTCCTTTGCAGTTTAGCCTGGGACACAGTGCCCAGTTTACCACGAGGAGGCACTGCATAAGGCTTGCTGTTGCAGAGGCTATGTACTGGCAGAGTGAGGCTTACGCACTCGGCTCACCTTTTCGCACTGCTTTTGGCTGTGCTAGCCAGCAGTGAGGCTGAAAGCAAGAACTGTGTAAGCAGCTACTAACTACATGCACTCACACTAGACGCATACAACAACCAATCAACACATATTTTTCATACCACTGTAAATCCCCCGAGACTCGTCAAAATTCAGCAAGGTGACAAAAAGTATCTGACCTAACAGGATATTTACTGATTGATCCTTAAATACTGACACAACAACACCATAATATAGTGGTGCATCCTGTGGAATTAAGTCACATGATTTACAAACGACCCCTTAAACTGATCAAATCTACAACTCGATTGTTTCTGATTATAAATTAATTTATGTCACGTGTAGCATCCACAATCTGTCATACATGTTTCATAATAAGCACACCATTTAACAGAACATATACAAGCAACTTCTGTTGGTATTGAATTAATTTCTCAGGTGCTGCAGTGGGAAATTGTGCCTGTGAGTAACGACCTTCTTTACTTGGTCACTTAATTTTGATGAACAGCCTCCTCTCAGACTCTCAGAGTCACCGGTTGAGCAAGAGTCGTTTTATTTTTAACCCTGATTTTAACGATGCCCCGCAGTATGTTCAGTTTTGTATGAACTTTGATTAATAGCTTTTCAGAACTTGGTCCTGGATATTTGTGAACTCCTTGGTTCACTCTGTTATCACTCTGCATGACTCCCATAGCCAACTAGAACTAATTTATGAGCTTCCTCCCAGTAGGGGTGAATATTACACAACCACAACATGTAACCGTACAAAAGGTGGAAAGGTTTCAATGGGTGATTACTTACACAAAGTACCATGGTGTCTCGGGGTGGGGTGGCGGAGGTGGGGTTGCATTTTGCTCTTATGCAATACCTAAATAAATTCCAATCCAGATAATTTCACATAAAGAAATCAACCGTATTTACAATAACGTCTGAGCACTGCTTATCAGCAATGCTATAATCATACAGCATAGTGGCACAGTCGTAGCGCAAATCCCACTGTAAAGCCTGCAATTAACTTCCTTGGATATTGAATGTGTGCGGTTTGACAGCTCTGCACATGTATTAGTGAACAATATTAGAATAGGAAGCAGCACAGCATGGTTTTCATTTGCTGTATGCACTTCAGCAGATGGTATTATATAAAGCCAAAGTAAATCTGTGTTTGTGAAGTAAAACAAGACGAGAGCTATTCTTTTGAAGTGGGAACAATCTGGTTGACGAACATTCAGAATTACAGGACTCGACTCACCAGCTGAATGATATTGCAATTACACAGCATAGAGCACTTACACTGTTTTTTTTTTTTTTTTTTTTTTTTTTTTTTTTATTTAATCCACCTGAGTGAATAAGCACGGCCTTGTTAGTAATAAGTGTGTCTTTCATCAGCTGGAAAATTGGTAAAACCTTGGAAAGAATTCATCTGGAGATTACATGGGGTTGCACTGAGATGGAAGTGTTTGGGTGTGACTGGAAGAAAAGTAATGTTGGTGGAAGGAATTCTACTCAAAGGGGACCCCACAGTCTGTAGAACTTTCTGCTTCTGATGACTCTTGTAATGTACTTGAAATGTACAGTAGAACCAGGTGTCAGTGAATCTCAGTGAGCAGTGGCTAACATGTCTGCCTCACAGCGTGAAGGTCCTGGGTTGGAGTCCTGAGCTCAGCGAGAGCATTTCTGTGGGACTGTTGCATGTTTTTCTGGTGGTGTCAGTGGTTTCCTCTGGGTAATCTGGTTTCCTCCCACACTTCAAAGACATACATATTTAACTTTTTAAATTACCCCTGGGTGTAACTGTGTGACTGGGTGTGAATGGTTGTATGTATGTTGGCAATGCGATGGTCTGGTGAACTATTAAGGGTTTAACCTGCCTTGGCCCAGAGTTAGCTGAGATGGGCTCCAGCCTTGCTATGACCATAAAAGTATTGAGCACATAAGGCAGCAAGTGTTTTGTCTTTTCTCACTGAGGGATGTGGACATGGAGCATCTTCCTAAAGCCACCTTTGAGATACATATCTCCACCAAATCCCCAGTCTATCTATGATTTCTCATCCATTCATTCATTTTCTGAACTGCTTAATCCTAATTAGGGTCGTGGGGAAGCTGGCGCCCATTTCAACTGACTCTGGGCAAGGGCATCCAGTGGAATGAAAAACTTTATGAAGGTACCACCAGAACCAGGCCAGGGGGCATCCTTTATGGTACCTACCCTTAAATGACAAGCAACCTTATCAGAACCTTTCCTGGGGCATCCTGTAAGCTACCCATTCCTTTAAGGATATGTTTCTTACAAGGACCGAGCCAGGGGAATCATTTAAGGTACTAATCCTTGTAAGAACATGTTTCCTTTCCAGGACCTGCTTGAGGGGGATCATTTAAGACACCTAGATCTCATCTGAGTCAACGCCCAGCTAGCTAGAGATGGTATCTCAATAAAAGAACACTTTAGAAAGAACTTTTGGGCCTCTACTGGGGATTTTTTTGCTCTTCATATACAGCCGTGACAAGGCTGTTATGGCTGCCACCTATGCCAGAATTCTGGCATGGTACCCAGATTGATTGATTAAGATCTCATCCACTGTATTCTCTTAATTCAGCGTACACTGACTCTACCATGTTGCTAAACTCATCATTGTCTCAAGGAATTTAACATTATTAAGCTTGAACAGATCCTTAAAGAAACCCAAGCTCCCCACCCCACCCCACCTCACCCTACCTGATGATGCCACTCCTACCAGAAAAGAAATTTTCTAATTTTGCATGTGTATATACTGTAGGTTGTCAGGTTCAGATGCACATAATGGACACATCTCCAGATCAAAATCAGCAATGGAGACAAGATGATGGAGTGTGATATAAATTCATTTTTGAACCGCCTAATCCAATTTTAGGGTCATGGGGAGGCTGACGCCCATCTCAGCCAACTCTGGGCGAAGGCAGGGTACACCTTGAATGGCTCACCAGGCCATCGCAGGGCAGAAACTCGCTGATGGCTAATGCAGCCTACTCTTGATAAAAGTAAGCCATGATTCTTTCACATGAACATCCACCACAAAGAGTGAGAGATATGATTTGTTTGCTCTTTGATAACCCAGTTAGCTGCACTGGGGCAGGGACAGCCCATTAATAGTAGGGCTTAAACCCTCAGCCAAGGGATCAGTGATCCAGCACCTTACCACCAGACTAGCACTGCCCCTGATATACATAAAATTTAAATCTTAATATGAAATTTCATTAAGTAGTAAACTAGACATAGTCCTGAGGTTTACAAAGGGTCTCCATGGGTTCATTATCTATAAGTGTGTGTTTTACTCACTCTTTCATTTTCAGTGTGTACTTTCTCCTGGTCATGAGGAATTGGAGCCACATCCACGACCACTGAGTGTGATGTAGGAATACATCCTACATTAGGATCCCAGTCCAGGACAAAAATCTCACACACACACACACACACACACACACACACACACACACACACACACACACACACACACACAAATTCATACCTAGAGGCAATTTATCTTGCTTTTAAAAGGTTGAAGGAAACTGTAGAGCGAAGGAGGAACGGTACAATAAACTTTATACAGACAGTAAGCCCCGGCTCAGGAATCACAGTACTGTGGTGTGTGTGTGTGTGTGTATGGGGGGGGGGATAAATAAATAAAAAATAGTCTGTAGTTTGTCCAGAATAAAGAAGCAGAGTGTTGTGTGGGAAATAATTGTTCTGCAAATTATCATGAAACCAGGAAATCTGGAGAGGCAGAGGATAGCGTTGCCATCATGGTCATACACAGAGCTCCAAGTTCATTTTATTTAATTACAAATACAGGAGGAAAGTTGATGAAAAAATAAATGACATGCTGATTCAATTTTTTTTTTTTTTTGAAAAAGCACATGTTCAAAGCACATTCCTCATCATTTCAGAATCCTAGAGTCAATTCATGACCACTGAGCTTTACAGCTCATTCCAAGTTAAGTTTCCAGTACAGAGTGTTTACTGTATCCAACAATTAATTTATTCATTTATTCATTTTCTCAGCCATTTAATCCCAATATGGGTCTCAGGCCAACTCTGAGCAAAGGCAGAGTGCACCCTGAACAACTCAACAGACCATTGCAGAGCCAAAACAACAATCAGTCACACTTAAACTCTCACCCCGGGGCGATTTGGAACAGCCAGTTACTCTACTGTGCATGTTTTCGAACTTTGGGAGGAAACAAGAGTACCTGGAAGAAATCCATGCAAGCTCAGGGAGAATAGGCAAACCCTACATAGAAGCACCATGAGCCGGGGATTTGATCCACAGCCTTCTTGCTGTGAGTGTGGTTAGTGGTGTAGTGGTTAGGGTGCTGCGCTCATAATCGGGAGGTTGTGTGTTCAAATTCCAGTTAGACCCCACTGTGCTAAGACCCCTGTGCAAGGTCTTAACCACAATGGTACCTCTGTTTACCCAGCAGTATAAATGGGTACCAGTAAAAATATAGTGGGAAGGTAACCTGCGATAGACTAGCGTCCCATCCAGGAGGAGTCGAATTGCTAGTTGCTTCACGCTATGGAAACCGGGGATAAGCACTGGTCTGATGAGCCACTAGGCTAGGGTATAAAAAGCACAACGGATTTACCTTACTTCTTGCTCTGAGGTAGACGTGCTAACCACTGCACCAGCATGTCACTGTATCCAGAAATTATTATTATTATTATTATTATTATTATTATTATTATTATTATTATTATTATTGATCAATGATTGCCCGGTAAGCTGCACAGGGTGTATTCTGCTCTCGCCCAGAGTTGGCTGAGATGGGTCCCAGCCTTCCCATCACCCTAACTAAGATTAAGCAGTTCAGAAAATGCAGAATATACATTCATTCATTCATTCATTGTCTGAACCAATTAATCCTATTTAGGGCCACGGGGAGGCTGACGCCAATCTCAGCTGACTCTGAGCGAGAGCAGAGTACACCCTGGACAGCTCGCCAGGCTGTCGCAGTGAAGAAACCTGCTGACGACCATGCAGCTTCTCTTTACGAAAGTCAGCATTTTTTTTTTTTTTTTTACATGAACCTCCCACCATAGACAGTAAGCGACATGGCCGGCCTTTGATAACCCAGTTAGTGCACTGGGGGGACAGTGACAACCCGTTGAGAGCGGGACTTGAAGGCCCAACCTTGGGGTCAGTGATCCAGCACCTGTACCACCAGGCCACCACTGCCTGCATAAAATAATAATTTTATTATTATTATTATTATTATTATTATTATTATTGTTGTTGTTGTTGTTGTTGTTGTTGTTGTTGTTGTTCAACTTCCAGCCCTTGACACCATCAAGTGAACCCAATTCTTCATTGGATTTTCAGACCGATGCATAAATACTAGGATGAGAAGAACACGAGGCAGCTTAATTCGAAGTGATTATTTTTTAACACATTATTGCAGCTATAAACAGCCCTTCCCTCACTAATCAATCTCAACCTGTGACTTGCCTTACCGTGATAAACATTTACCTCAGCTAATAAAATTAAATCAAATTATGCTGTTGATCAAAGTGATTAAACATTTGCTGTTGCTTATTGTCATATTTCTTACGATGCTCTATTGACACCCATTGATTTTAATGTGTTTATCACAGTTAGCAGAATGCAAATGAAACAGCAGTTCAATATCAGGCAAGCGGTGTGCAGGCGTCTTTCAATGTAATTGCTTTGAAATCTTTCCCCTTTTTCTGCTTGAGATTTGGTTCAGGGAAGTAGCTTCCAGAGCTATATATAAAATAGAAAATGTCAAAAAGTTTTCTTGATGAACACATATTCTATAAAGTGAATTCGCTGACAGGAAATCACATCTTGCTGATCTTAACCTTCCCATTTCTACAAAACAAACCTTTGCGACTTTTACCTGATGTTCAGTGAGAGCTACTTAAAAAAAAAAAAGGCTTGTCTGGTGAGCTGTCCAGGGTGTGCCTTCCTTCACCCAGAGTCAGCTGAGATGGGTGTCTGCCTCCTCGTAACCTTAATTAGCATTCAGTAATTTGGAAAAAGAACAAATGGATGATCCATCAAATCTCAACAGGAGCTCAGTGGGCATGAAGAACATGGCAGCAAATAAAAATATAAATATACATTTTACAATTTTGTACATAGCTTCGAAAGAAATCTCTGTTTCTTAATCACATACTTATTTTTATTTTTAAAGAATAAATGTAATTGTAGCCCCACAGAACAAGACCGAGACCATTGCTATAGGTGGGGCTTCTCCACCTGAGGAGCTCACACCAGGAGATGAGCCAGCACATAGATCTAATCAAGGTCGACTTTAGATTGAAGGAAGAGAGAGAGATATCCATTAGGTGTCAGTCTCTTGTGATATTTGATGGTACAGTTGTGCTCAAAATAAAGTCAGTCAGACGTCACTAACCTGATCAATTAGTGTTTTTGGTAGAAATAATGTTTCTACATGTAAAATAATGTACTATCAGGTGTAGTAGAGTAATATAATCCAACAGAACCAAGACTCCTGACCCACATACTGCTGATACTGTGTAATTTAATCACTAATTGAAAGTTTCATGTTCAAAATAATACCAGTGTGAACATTAGTGATATCATCCATCCTTAAAAAAATAAATAAATAAAAAATAAATAAATAAAAAAAAACAAAAACAAAAACAAAAGCCAATCACTGTCCTTATCTAAGAAAGGAAGCAGCAAATTTTGTACCTGCTGGTTATAAACATTTTTCTCTGAAATTCTGAGGAAAATGGGTCGTTCCAGACATTGTTCAGGAGAGCGGACCTTGATTAAAAAGTTGATTCGAGAGGAAACATATAAAGAAGAGCAGGAAATGAGATGCTGCTAATATAAAAAGATCCCAAACGATTTAAAATTGCAGCAAAATTTGAAAGACAGAAGAAAAACTACCATTTGAATGAATGGATGACCCAAAATGGCAAGAACTCAACCACCAATCAGCTTCAGGAAGATCAGATAAGCTGTATAACCAGGGTCCAGAGTACACTCCGGGGTGGGGGAGGGGCAAACTGTATACCCAGGGTGTAAAAAAACCAAGGAAATAATAAACCAGTGATATAATCTAAACTAGGCTGCCTTAATCCTGGGTAGAGCCTGGATCGGGGTATGCTATGGTCTGTTCCTCTGAGACATCTAGTGCTCCTGACCACAGACACTGAAATACTAGAGATGACAGACAATTTCCTTTACAGTACATATTATTTATTAAAGCAAGCTACTGCTTGCTCTCGATCAGGAGAAGCTTTACTTTGAGGATAAAACACTTTAGATAAAGAAAATAAAGTTGGAAATGAAGAAACTAGAGGACTGGACCCTCACACTGTCGGAGCATCAGGGTTTAACCTGGACTTGATTTTGTATTCTCTTTCCACAATTTCAAACAATATCACAGTGCAACAATATTCTGAACAATGTGTGTGTGTGTGTGGGGGGGGGGGTGTATATTTAGGAGGTTATGGGGCAGTGGTGGTCTAGTGGTATAGGGCGCTGGATCGCTGATCCAAAGGTTGGGGGTTCGAGTCCCACTCTCCACAAGGTTGTCACTGTCCCCCCAGTGCGGCTAACTGGGTTATCAAAGGCGGGCCATGTCTCTCACTGTCTATGGTGAGAGGCATGTAAAAGAACCATTGCTGACTTTCGTAAAGAGTAGGCTGCAAAGTCGTCAGCGTGTTTCTATCCCTTGCTAAAAGGGTTGTGACAGGAAGGGCATCCGACGTAAAAATCTCTGCCAAATTAAAACGTGCGAATCAAAATGATTCGCTGTGGCGACTCCCGAGTAAAAGGGGAAAAAGCCGAAAGGAAGACAGACAGAGTGTGGGAGTACGGCAGGCATCACTTGCTTGAATTCCCAAGCAGTACTCTGCAGAAGAGAGTATTGGTTAGAGATGATTTGTGTGACATTCCTACAGATCCCGCTCACCATGTATTAGGATTCAAATCTAAAGAATTTGGGCCTTATGGTTTTTTAAATTGACTTTATGAGTAAATTAAGATGAGCCTTCCCCTCATGAAGGTCCATGAAATGAGCATGTTTAATGCATTCTCTTAACTTGAAATAATATTCACTTGCCTTTTGAAAATCCTTGTGCCAGTGAGGCTGCTTGAAAGCTCCTGGAATCTGAGCACAGGGTGTATGTTCAGTGATGTAGCATGTAGTGATGTGATGTCTTCTATGGAAGAGCTTAATTTTAAATTGTTTAGTGTAGAAGTTAATCTAAAATGTAAATTAAAATTCAGAGTTAATTTCCTCTACCTGATGATCTGTCGAGTTTGTATCAGTGTATGCACCTGAACCTGAAAATCGTTCGTTGTCATGTGCTCGACCTCTGTTGATTTGATTTGGGCCTGCCTGTACATGAGTTTGGGTGTAGTCTATTCTACCAATTTCATTGAGGAAACATGAGGGAGCGAGTTATTTAACTGTCGCATACTTGCTATTGCATAAAATTCCTCTTTCATCCTCTGGGTTGGATGCTGGCCAGGATATATATATATATATATATATATATATATATATATATATATATATATATATAAGATAAGATACAGCTTTATTAATCGCACAATGGAGAAATTCACTGTTACAGGCTCTTGAGGTACCATCAGTAGGGGGTGCAAAAATAGAGACATATACATACATACACACATACATATATATTATATAAGTAAATAAATAAATAGATACATAAATAGTATAAATTAATAAACAATAAAAGAAAAGAAGGAAACGACTTTATAGACTGGCCTATATTAAAGTGTAATGTATCTGAGTGCAGAGTAGATGGGTTGATATGGTTCATAGTCAGTGGGGTAGATGTGGTTGATTAAAGTGCACGGGGTTTTTATTGCACATAACCGGTATTTTCACAGACAGTTACAAAGTGGCGTTGTACAGTCTGACAGCGGTGGAATGAACGACCTGCGGTAGCGCTCCATCCTGCACTGAGGATGTCTCAGTCGTCCACTGAAGGAGCTACTCAGCTTCTCTACAGTCTGGTGAAGTGGGTGAGAGCTGTTGTCCATGATGGATGTGAGCTTTGCTACCATCCTCCTCTCACTCACCTCCTCCACAGAGTCCAGTGGGCAGCCGAGGACAGAGCTGGCCCTCCTGACCAGCTTGTTCAGTCTCTTTCTGTCCCGCTCTGTGCTGCCCGGGGCCCAGCAGATGGCAGCGTAGAGCATTGCAGAGGCTACCACAGAGTCATAAAATGTCCTGAGCAGAGGTCTGCATACTCCGAAGGACTTGAGTCTCCTCAGAAGGTGGAGGCGACTCTGGCCCTTCTTGTACAGGGCGTTGGTGTTGTGGGACCAGTCCAGTTTATTGTTAAGGTGAACGCCCAGGTATTTGAAACTGTTCACTATCTCAATGTTCTGTCCATGGACGTTCACTAGTGATTGTGTGTGTGTGTGTGTGTGTGTGTGTGTGTGTGTGTGTGTGTGTGTGTGTGTGTGTGTGTGTGTGTGTGTGTGTTAGTGTGCTTCTTCTGAAGTCGACCACCATCTCCTTCGTCTTCCTGGTGTTCAAGCACAAGTGGTTGCGCTCACACCAGTCCACGAAGTCAATGATGACCGACCGGTACTCCAGCTCGTTCCCCTCTGACACACGGCCCACGATGGCGGAGTCGTCCGAGAACTTCTGGAGGTGGCATCTGTCTGTGCTATAGCTAAAGTCCGAGGTATAAATGCTGAAAAGGAAGGGTGAGAGAACGGTGCCCTGCGGTGCCCCCGTGCTGCAGACTGCCACCTTTGACTTACAGCCGCGCAGCCGCACGTACTGTGGACGGTTAGTAAGGTAGTCAGTGATCCAGGCAGCAAGATGCCCGTCCACTCCCACGTCCTCCAGCTTCCCCCGCAGAAGCGCTGGCCTGATGGTGTTGAAGGCGCTGGAGAAGTCAAAGAACAAGACCCTCACAGCGCTGCCAGCGATTTCCAGGTGGGTGAGTGCCCGCTGCAGAAGGTAGATGACGGCGTCTTCTACTCCGATGTTGAGCCTGTAGGCAAACTGCAGCAGATCTCGGGTGGGTGTATATATATATATATATATATATATATATATATATATATATATATATATATATATATATATATATATATATGCAGTCATGGGGGGGGGGCACTAACCAGTGTCTTTCCCCCTTATGCCGGTCCCAAGCACGGATAAATGCAGAGGGTTGCGACAGGAAGGGCATCCAGCGTAAAACTTCTGCCACATTAAAAATGCAAATGGTCAAAACAAAATTCATACCGGATTGGTCGAGGCCCGGGTTAACAACAACCGCCATCAGTGCTGTCAACTAACAGGGTTCTGATGGAAATTGGACTACTGTTGGTCGAAGACGTCGAAGAAGGAGAGGCGGGAGGCGTGTCCGTAGGCAGAGAGAGAAGAGGAAAGGCGTGAGCCTAGGACTGAGAGTAGGGACTTTGAATGTTGGTACTATGCAAGGAAAAGGCAGAGAGCTGGCTGACGTGATGCAGAGGAGGACGGTGGACATACTGTGCGTTCAGGAGACCAGGTGGAAAGCTAAAAGCTTAGGAGCAGGGTTTAAGCTGTTTTATCATGGTGTGGATGGGAAGAGAAATGGAGTAGGGGTCATCATGAAGGAGGGGTTTGTCAGGAATGTTCTAGAAGTGAAAAGAGTGTCTGACAGAGTGATGAGTCTCAAGTTAGAAATTGAAGGCGTGATGGTCAATGTTGTTAGTGCTTATGCCCCACAGGCAGGCTGTGGTGAATACTTCCGGCTTTCAAGTGAGCAACAGCTTCATTGAACTCGTTTAGTACTCAGCCTGCACTGTGAATCACCAGCAGAGCAGACAGTTCTCTCTTTCCTTGATTCGGGTTTTCATATTTTACAACTCTCTTTGCTTGAATAAATATGCATGTTAGATTGTGCCGACCCGAGCAGATAGTTAATTCATCTCTGTGTATGAGACTTGCACCCAGGCTAGTAGGCTTACGCTTCTGACCAACCATATTTGCTTCGGGTTACAAAAGTCCGCAAAAAGGTGTAAACACTTGAGTTAACACAAGAGTAACACTATATATATATATATATATATATATATATATATATATATATATATATATATATATATATATATATATATATAAAACTGAACTGGGAAGAGAAGAGGGAGGGGCACATTCAGTCTGTCATTTGTAAACAATGGATGCCGCGTCATATGGATGCAGCAACATTACCTCATTGCGTCATTACGTCAACGTACTACGTAGGTGCGTCTAAGCTCAAAATTTTTAATTTTTTGAAAAAACGTAAAAGTGAAAAAAAAAAAACGTAAAACAGATGAACGTAAGCCGGGGAGCATCTGTATGCGAATCAAAACAAAGAATTTCATACCGGCTCAGTTGAGGCCCAAGTTAACAACGGCCGCCATCAGTGCTGTTAACCAACATGGTGCTGGTGGAAATTGGACTACTGTTGGTCGAAGATGTTGAAGAAGTCGAAAAGGAGAGGCGGGAGGCATGACCGCAGGCAGAGAGAGAATAGGAAAGGCATGAGTCTAGGACTGAGAGGAGGGACTTTGAATGTCGGAACTGTGACAGAAAAAGGTAGAGAGCTGGCTTACATGATGCAGAGAAGGAAGGTGGACACACTGTGTGTTCAGGAGACCAGGTGGAAAGGTAGCAAGGCTAGAAGGCCTATGAGCAGTTAATGAGGGTTTAAGCTGTTTTTTCATGGTGTTGATGGGAAGAGAAATGGAGTAGGCATCATCTTGAAGGAGGAGTTTTCAGGACTATTCTAGAAGTGAAAAAGTGTCATACACAGTGATGAGTCTCAAGTTAGAAATTGAAGGTGTGATGTTCAGTGTTGTTAGTGCTTATGCCCCACAGGCAGGAAGTGAGCTAGAAGAGGATAGATTCTGGAGTGAGTTAGATGAAGTGATGCAGAGTACCCCCAGAGGTGAAAGAGTAGTCATTGGGGCAGACTTCAATGGACATTTTGGTGCAGGAAACAGAGGGGACAAGGAAGTGATGGGCAGGTTTGGTATCCATGACAGGAACGAAGAAGGACAGATGTTGGTAGATTTTGCAAAAGGCTGTAGTAAATATTTTCTTCCAGAAGAGACAGGAGCATATGGTGACTTACAAAAGCGGAGGTAGGAGCACACAGGTAGACTACATTTTGTGTAGGTGATGTAATTGGAAGGAAGTCAGTGACTCCAAAGTAGTAGCAGTTGAGAGTGTTGCCAAACAGCATAGGATGGTGGTGTGCAGGATGACGCTGATGGTGAGGAAGGTGAATGAGGAATGGTCATGGACAGGCTGAGAGATGAGGTTAGACAAGATTCCCCATGGACTATGATGTTTGCCGATGTGATCTGCAGTGAGAGCAGAGAACACGTGCAGGAAAATCTAGAGGTGGAGGTATGCCCTGGAAAGGAGGGAATGGAGATTAGCCTCAGTAAGACAGAATACATGTGTATGAATGACAAGGACCCAACAGGAACGGTGAGGTTACATGGAGCAAAGATAAGGAAGATGGAAGATTTTAAATGCTTAGGCTCAACAATCCAGAGCAATGGAGAGTGTGGAAAAGAGGTGAAGAAGCGTGTGCAGGCAGGTTGGAATGGTTGGAGAAAAGTCTCCGGTGTGATGTGTGACAGGAGGGTATCGGCAATGAAAGGAAAAGTGTACAAGACAGTGTTGAGGCCAGCGATATTCTATGGTTTAGAAACAGTGGCCCTGGGGAAAAGATAATAGGCAGAGCTGGAGGTAGCAGAGATGAAAATGTTGAGGTTCTTTCTGGGAGTAACAAGGATGGATAAGATCAGGAATGAGCACATCAGAGGGACAGCACATGTTAGAGGTTTTGGAGGTAAAGTCAGAGTGGCTAGATTGAGATAGTTTGGGCATGTACAGAGGATGGATAGTGAGTATATTGGTCGTAGGATGCTGAGGTTGGAGCTGCTAGGCAGAAGGCCTAGAGGAAAACCAAAGAGGTGATTCATGGATCTGGTGAAGGAGGACATGAAGGCAGTTGGTGTAAAAGAAGAAGATGCAGAGGATAGGGTGAGATGGAGGCAGATGATTCGCTGTGGCGACCCCAAAAGGGAATAGCCAAAAGGAAAAGAAGAATAAGAAGATGGAAATGGCTGTGGTAAATATTTTCTTCCAGAAGAGAAAGGAGCATAGGGTGACTTATAAAAGCGGAGGTGGGAGCACACAGGTAGACTACATCTTGTGTAGGCGATGTAATTAGAAGGAAATCAGTGACTGTAAAGTAGTAGTGGGTGAGATGTTGCCAAACAGCATAGGATGGTGGTGTGCAAGATAACGTTGATGGTGAGGATGGTGAAGAAGGCAAAGGCAGAGCAGAAGACAAAGTGGTGGAAGCTGAAAAAGGAAAAGTGTCGGGTTGTCTTCAAGGAGGAGTTGAAACTGGCTTTGGGTGGTCAGGAAGTGCTTCCAGATGACTGAATAACTACAGCTTATGTGATCAGGGAGACAGGTAGGAGAATACTTGGTGTGTCATCTGGAAGGAGAGCAGATAAGGAGACTTGATAGTGTAATAACGAATTGCACTGGGCTGTGTACAAAGGAAGGGGTAAGCTAAGAAGAAGTGGGACATTGAGAGGACCGAAGAGAGCAAGCAGGAGTACAGGGAGACACAGCGTAAGGCAAAAGCAGTGGTGTCAAAGGCCAAACAGAGGGTGTTTGATGACTTCTATGTTCATTTGGAAAATTAACAGAGAACATGATTTATACTGGTTGGCACAGCAAAGAAATAGAGATGAGAAGGATGTGCAGCAAGTTACAGTGATTAAGGACAGAAAGGGAAAAGTATTGACAGATGACAGAAGTGTATTTGAGTAAGTATTGAGTGCATAACTGAACACAATTATTTGAAGGTTGACTTTTTTTGTATTAAAAACACTTTTTTTTTTAAATTGGTCGGATGAAATATGCTAATTTTTTGAGATAGGAATTTTGGGTTTTTATGAGCTGTATGCCAAAATCATCAGTATTAAAACAATAAAAGACCTGAAATATTTCAGTTGGTGTGCAATGAATCTAAAATATATGAAAGTTTAATTTTTATCAGTACATTACAGAAAATAATGAACTTTACCACAATCTGCAAATTTTTTGAGGACTAGTACATCCTGGATAGCTCATTAGGCCATCGCAGGGCCAACACTCACACAACCTTTCAAATTCACCCTCACACCTAGGTGTGATTTGGAACAGCCAATTAACCTACTGTGCATGTTTTTGGACTGTGGGAAGAAACCGGAGAACCTGGAGGAAATCCACACATGCACGGGAGAACATGCAAACTCCACACAGAAACACCCGAGCTGGGAATTAAACACAGACCCTTCCTGCTGTAAGGCGGACATGATAATCACTACATCACTGTGCCGCCCTAAATGTAAATATGCTCTATTTCATGTCCTTCCTGATGTCTGATTTGACTTCTGCAATATTAAAGATATATTGCTTTATTTTGAAGACAGTTACAATGCTGAGATGTGGTTTCCATTAGGCTTTGTTTCATTTTGTTTCATTTTATTTTATTTTTATTTTATTTTATTTTCATTTCCACTCTTTTGTTATTCTTTGAAACAATGCTCACCTACGTTGGGCAGTTAAATTAATCCGAGCAGATTGTTACTATGGTAACTCATTGGGAACTATTTAAGTCTTGATGATGGAACACAATCAATTCCCGATGAAATGAACCAGACTTATTGAAGTAAGCAAGACTTTCCCTCAATCCTATTTCATGGAAACCCACCTGGAAAAACCTTAAATTAAATGTTGGGCCTCTTAGAGACTTCTTTTGACATCAAATGTGAAATGTATGAAATAAATCATAATAATTAAAAAACCCTCATGTGCTGAATGTACTGAACAAACTGATCATTCATCATTAATTTTCTGTAACCACTTAATATTAATTATGGTCACGAGGAAACTGGTGCCCATCCCACACAACTCCAGGCGATTGCAGAGTACACCCTGGACAGCTTGCCAGGCCATCCCGGGGCAGAAAGCGCGCTGATGGCTGTGCAGCTCCTCTTAACAAACTGAGTGTTATTTGAAATCTAAAGTGGATTACCAAGGCTGACCACCCTGGATAAAATGTAATTTTTTTGTATGTAAAAAGACACCAAGAATAAACATTCCAGACCTTTCCTCTTTTAATGTGACTAATCTGCAAAATTCAATAAAAGCAACTGGCATAAATAGCTTTTAAAGATGTTGAAAGCCCACAGCCACCCAGAAGTTCTTCTTTTTGGCTTTCATATCCCAGCTTGTTGATGATGGCGGAGGCCTGTGAAGTGCTCTATTGAGGTTTAGGAGGTGCTGTTGTAGGGCAGTTGTCCGGGCAGCTCAATCTCCTGGAGTGTGTTTCCAGGATGTTAATGTCCTTTATGTCTCTTTCGCACATCCTTAAATCTTTGCAGTAAACAGCCAGTTGATTGTTTGGCATTGGATGGCTCTCCATTAAGTGTGGCCTTTGGAGAATCATCAATGCAGCAAACATGTCTTGTGTTGAATGCCTGTTGAACCACACGTACCAAGAATTTGGACAGCTGAGATCTTGTCTTGCTTGCTTACTTTTATCATCTTCTGGAGGTATCTTACATAAAATGTTTGGCTCTGTTGCGCCTTATGGCTATTTGTTGACTATGTTTCACTCTCATTTAAAAACATAGAGAAAACATAGTATTCATAGATGTTAATTGTATTAATTTTTTTTTGTCCCAAATGTTGTCTTAAAATTTTCCAAATGTAGATACTGCCAATAATGTCACTGCGTAGATGCACTTTCTTATGACAGGGGTGTGTGGCTATGCTCAAAATTAACTAATCACATTCAATTTTATGTAAAATTGTAGTCCCTACCATGAAATAAACTAATGCTGATTGACCCCAGGCATGATGGTGTAGTGGTTAGTACAGCTACTCACTGCAGGAAGGTCATGGGTTCAAGATAGCTTAAAGTGTGGCCTTTGCATGTTCTCCCTGTGTTTGTGTGGGTTTCCTCTGGGTACCCTGGCTTCCTTCCACATGACATGTGGAAAGACAAAGACATGTACATCATGCTAAATTACTGTTCAAAATTGTCCCTTGAACAGCGTGTTAATATGAATAGTTGTGTGAGTTGACCCTGCAATTGTCTGGTGAGCTGTTCAGGGTGAACCCCCACCTTTGGCTAGTGTCAGCTAAGAAAGGCACCGGCCTTCCTGTAACCCAGTAGGATTAAGTGGTTCAGCAAATGTTGAAAAAAAAAAAAAAAAAATGTAGTTTGTGGCCATAAAGCAGGTCAGAAGCTATACACGTGGGTTCCATCTGTCCTTGTGTCCATCACACTTTAGTTTTGGGGTATTTACTTGCCACGCACTGAAGCTGGGGATTTTAAACATGCTATTATTGTTTTATAGTGGTATACTCTCAAATGGTCCTTTCAGTTCAGCAACACCAGAGCTAGATTTGGGGTTAAAATTAAGACTGCTTCCACATGCAAAAGGTTCTAATCAGTTGCACCTTATCTGGACTCACATCACTCTAACTTTATGGGTTAAAAAGTGTCATGGATGTCAGGGTGTATTTATGTATTGCGTCATTGCGTCATTACGTCAACGTACTACGTAGGTGCGTCTAAGCTCAAAATTTTTAATTTTTTGAAAAAACGTAAAAGTGAAAAAAAAAAAACGTAAAACAGATGAACGTAAGCCGGGGAGCATCTGTATGCGAATCAAAACAAAGAATTTCATACCGGCTCAGTTGAGGCCCAAGTTAACAACGGCCGCCATCAGTGCTGTTAACCAACATGGTGCTGGTGGAAATTGGACTACTGTTGGTCGAAGATGTCGAAGAAGTCGAAAAAGGAGAGGCGGGAGGCATGTCCGCAGGCAGAGAGAGAATAGGAAAGGCATGAGTCTAGGACTGAGAGGAGGGACTTTGAATGTCGGAACTGTGACAGAAAAAGGTAGAGAGCTGGCTTACATGATGCAGAGAAGGAAGGTGGACACACTGTGTGTTCAGGAGACCAGGTGGAAAGGTAGCAAGGCTAGAAGGCCTATGAGCAGTTAATGAGGGTTTAAGCTGTTTTTTCATGGTGTTGATGGGAAGAGAAATGGAGTAGGCATCATCTTGAAGGAGGAGTTTTTCAGGACTATTCTAGAAGTGAAAAAAGTGTCATACACAGTGATGAGTCTCAAGTTAGAAATTGAAGGTGTGATGTTCAGTGTTGTTAGTGCTTATGCCCCACAGGCAGGAAGTGAGCTAGAAGAGGATAGATTCTGGAGTGAGTTAGATGAAGTGATGCAGAGTACCCCCAGAGGTGAAAGAGTAGTCATTGGGGCAGACTTCAATGGACATTTTGGTGCAGGAAACAGAGGGACAAGGAAGTGATGGGCAGGTTTGGTATCCATGACAGGAACGAAGAAGGACAGATGTTGGTAGATTTTGCAAAAAGGCTGTAGTAAATATTTTCTTCCAGAAGAGACAGGAGCATATGGTGACTTACAAAAGCGGAGGTAGGAGCACACAGGTAGACTACATTTTGTGTAGGTGATGTAATTGGAAGGAAGTCAGTGACTCCAAAGTAGTAGCAGTTGAGAGTGTTGCCAAACAGCATAGGATGGTGGTGTGCAGGATGACGCTGATGGTGAGGAAGGTGAATGAGGAATGGTCATGGACAGGCTGAGAGATGAGGTTAGACAAGATTCCCCATGGACTATGATGTTTGCCGATGTGATCTGCAGTGAGAGCAGAGAACACGTGCAGGAAAATCTAGAGGTGGAGGTATGCCCTGGAAAGGAGGGGAATGGAGATTAGCCTCAGTAAGACAGAATACATGTGTATGAATGACAAGGACCCAACAGGAACGGTGAGGTTACATGGAGCAAAGATAAGGAAGATGGAAGATTTTAAATGCTTAGGCTCAACAATCCAGAGCAATGGAGAGTGTGGAAAAGAGGTGAAGAAGCGTGTGCAGGCAGGTTGGAATGGGTGGAGAAAGGTCTCCGATTGTGATGTGTGACAGGAGGGTATCGGCAATGAAAGGAAAAGTGTACAAGACAGTGTTGAGGCCAGCGATATTCTATGGTTTAGAAACAGTGGCCCTGGGGAAAAGATAATAGGCAGAGCTGGAGGTAGCAGAGATGAAAATGTTGAGGTTCTTTCTGGGAGTAACAAGGATGGATAAGATCAGGAATGAGCACATCAGAGGGACAGCACATGTTAGAGGTTTTGGAGGTAAAGTCAGAGTGGCTAGATTGAGATAGTTTGGGCATGTACAGAGGATGGATAGTGAGTATATTGGTCGTAGGATGCTGAGGTTGGAGCTGCTAGGCAGAAGGCCTAGAGGAAAACCAAAGAGGTGATTCATGGATCTGGTGAAGGAGGACATGAAGGCAGTTGGTGTAAAAGAAGAAGATGCAGAGGATAGGGTGAGATGGAGGCAGATGATTCGCTGTGGCGACCCCAAAGGGAATAGCCAAAAGGAAAAGAAGAATAAGAAGATGGAAATGGCTGTGGTAAATATTTTCTTCCAGAAGAGAAAGGAGCATAGGGTGACTTATAAAAGCGGAGGTGGGAGCACACAGGTAGACTACATCTTGTGTAGGCGATGTAATTAGAAGGAAATCAGTGACTGTAAAGTAGTAGTGGGTGAGATGTTGCCAAACAGCATAGGATGGTGGTGTGCAAGATAACGTTGATGGTGAGGATGGTGAAGAAGGCAAAGGCAGAGCAGAAGACAAAGTGGTGGAAGCTGAAAAAGGAAAAGTGTCGGGTTGTCTTCAAGGAGGAGTTGAAACTGGCTTTGGGTGGTCAGGAAGTGCTTCCAGATGACTGAATAACTACAGCTTATGTGATCAGGGAGACAGGTAGGAGAATACTTGGTGTGTCATCTGGAAGGAGAGCAGATAAGGAGACTTGATAGTGTAATAACGAATTGCACTGGGCTGTGTACAAAGGAAGGGGTAAGCTAAGAAGAAGTGGGACATTGAGAGGACCGAAGAGAGCAAGCAGGAGTACAGGGAGACACAGCGTAAGGCAAAAGCAGTGGTGTCAAAGGCCAAACAGAGGGTGTTTGATGACTTCTATGTTCATTTGGAAAATTAACAGAGAACATGATTTATACTGGTTGGCACAGCAAAGAAATAGAGATGAGAAGGATGTGCAGCAAGTTACAGTGATTAAGGACAGAAAGGGAAAAGTATTGACAGATGACAGAAGTGTATTTGAGTAAGTATTGAGTGCATAACTGAACACAATTATTTGAAGGTTGACTTTTTTTGTATTAAAAACACTTTTTTTTTTAAATTGGTCGGATGAAATATGCTAATTTTTTGAGATAGGAATTTTGGGTTTTTATGAGCTGTATGCCAAAATCATCAGTATTAAAACAATAAAAGACCTGAAATATTTCAGTTGGTGTGCAATGAATCTAAAATATATGAAAGTTTAATTTTTATCAGTACATTACAGAAAATAATGAACTTTACCACAATCTGCAAATTTTTGAGGACTAGTAGATCCTGGATAGCTCATTAGGCCACCCCAGGGCCACCACTCACACAACCTTTCAAATTCACCCTCACACCTAGGTGTGATTTGGAACAGCCAATTAACCTACTGTGCATGTTTTTGGACTGTGGGAAGAAACCGAGAACCTGGAGGAAATCCACACATGCACGGGGAGAACATGCAAACTCCACACAGAAACACCCGAGCTGGGAATTAAACACAGACCCTTCCTGCTGTAAGGCGGACATGATAATCACTACATCACTGTGCCGCCCTAAATGTAAATATGCTCTATTTCATGTCCTTCCTGATGTCTGATTTGACTTCTGCAATATTAAAGATATATTGCTTTATTTTGAAGACAGTTACAATGCTGAGATGTGGTTTCCATTAGGCTTTGTTTCATTTTGTTTCATTTTATTTTATTTTTATTTTATTTTATTTTCATTTCCACTCTTTTGTTATTCTTTGAAACAATGCTCACCTACGTTGGGCAGTTAAATTAATCCGGAGCAGATTGTTACTATGGTAACTCATTGGGAACTATTTAAGTCTTGATGATGGAACACAATCAATTCCCGATGAAATGAACCAGACTTATTGAAGTAAGCAAGACTTTCCCTCAATCCTATTTCATGGAAACCCACCTGGAAAAACCTTAAATTAAATGTTGGGCCTCTTAGAGACTTCTTTTGACATCAAATGTGAAATGTATGAAATAAATCATAATAATTAAAAAACCCTCATGTGCTGAATGTACTGAACAAACTGATCATTCATCATTAATTTTCTGTAACCACTTAATATTAATTATGGTCACGAGGAAACTGGTGCCCATCCCACACAACTCCAGGCGATTGCAGAGTACACCCTGGACAGCTTGCCAGGCCATCGCGGGGCAGAAACGCGCTGATGGCTGTGCAGCTCCTCTTAACAAACTCAGTGTTACTTGAAAACTAAAGTGGATTACCAAGGCTGACCACCCTGGATAAAATGTAATTTTTTTGTATGTAAAAAGACACCAAGAATAAACATTCCAGACCTTTCCTCTTTTAATGTGACTAATCTGCAAAATTCAATAAAAGCAACTGGCATAAATAGCTTTTAAAGATGTTGAAAGCCCACAGCCACCCAGAAGTTCTTCTTTTTGGCTTTCATATCCCAGCTTGTTGATGATGGCGGAGGCCTGTGAAGTGCTCTATTGAGGTTTAGGAGGTGCTGTTGTAGGGCAGTTGTCCGGGCAGCTCAATCTCCTGGAGTGTGTTTCCAGGATGTTAATGTCCTTTATGTCTCTTTCGCACATCCTTAAATCTTTGCAGTAAACAGCCAGTTGATTGTTTGGCATTGGATGGCTCTCCATTAAGTGTGGCCTTTGGAGAATCATCAATGCAGCAAACATGTCTTGTGTTGAATGCCTGTTGAACCACACGTACCAAGAATTTGGACAGCTGAGATCTTGTCTTGCTTGCTTACTTTTATCATCTTCTGGAGGTATCTTACATAAAATGTTTGGCTCTGTTGCGCCTTATGGCTATTTGTTGACTATGTTTCACTCTCATTTAAAAACATAGAGAAAACATAGTATTCATAGATGTTAATTGTATTAATTTTTTTTTGTCCCAAATGTTGTCTTAAAATTTTCCAAATGTAGATACTGCCAATAATGTCACTGCGTAGATGCACTTTCTTATGACAGGGGTGTGTGGCTATGCTCAAAATTAACTAATCACATTCAATTTTATGTAAAATTGTAGTCCCTACCATGAAATAAACTAATGCTGATTGACCCCAGGCATGATGGTGTAGTGGTTAGTACAGCTACTCACTGCAGGAAGGTCATGGGTTCAAGATAGCTTAAAGTGTGGCCTTTGCATGTTCTCCCTGTGTTTGTGTGGGTTTCCTCTGGGTACCCTGGCTTCCTTCCACATGACATGTGGAAAGACAAAGACATGTACATCATGCTAAATTACTGTTCAAAATTGTCCCTTGAACAGCGTGTTAATATGAATAGTTGTGTGAGTTGACCCTGCAATTGTCTGGTGAGCTGTTCAGGTGAACCCCACCTTTGGCTAGTGTCAGCTAAGAAAGGCACCGGCCTTCCTGTAACCCAGTAGGATTAAGTGGTTCAGCAAATGTTGAAAAAAAAAAAAAAATGTAGTTTGTGGCCATAAAGCAGGTCAGAAGCTATACACGTGGGTTCCATCTGTCCTTGTGTCCATCACACTTTAGTTTTGGGGTATTTACTTGCCACGCACTGAAGCTGGGGATTTTAAACATGCTATTATTGTTTTATAGTGGTATACTCTCAAATGGTCCTTTCAGTTCAGCAACACCAGAGCTAGATTTGGGGTTAAAATTAAGACTGCTTCCACATGCAAAAGGTTCTAATCAGTTGCACCTTATCTGGACTCACATCACTCTAACTTTATGGGTTAAAAAGTGTCATGGATGTCAGGGTGTATTTATGTATTGGCGTCATTGCGTCATTACGCCAACGCATTCACGAGGTGCGTCTAAGCTCAAAATTTTTAATTTTTGAAAAAGCGTAAAGTGAAAAAAAAAAAGCGTAAAACAGATGAACGTAAGCCGGGAGCATCTGTATGCGAATCAAAACAAAGAATTTCATACCGGCTCAGTTGAGGCCCAAGTTAACAACGGCCGCCATCAGTGCTGTTAACCAACATGGTGCTGGTGGAAATTGGACTACTGTTGGTCGAAGATGTCGAAGAAGTCGAAAAAGGAGAGGCGGGAGGCATGTCCGCAGGCAGAGAGAGAATAGGAAAGGCATGAGTCTAGGACTGAGAGGAGGGACTTTGAATGTCGGAACTGTGACAGAAAAAGGTAGAGAGCTGGCTTACATGATGCAGAGAAGGAAGGTGGACACACTGTGTGTTCAGGAGACCAGGTGGAAAGGTAGCAAGGCTAGAAGGCCTATGAGCAGTTAATGAGGGTTTAAGCTGTTTTTTCATGGTGTTGATGGGAAGAGAAATGGAGTAGGCATCATCTTGAAGGAGGAGTTTTTCAGGACTATTCTAGAAGTGAAAAAAGTGTCATACACAGTGATGAGTCTCAAGTTAGAAATTGAAGGTGTGATGTTCAGTGTTGTTAGTGCTTATGCCCCACAGGCAGGAAGTGAGCTAGAAGAGGATAGATTCTGGAGTGAGTTAGATGAAGTGATGCAGAGTACCCCCAGAGGTGAAAGAGTAGTCATTGGGGCAGACTTCAATGGACATTTTGGTGCAGGAAACAGAGGGGACAAGGAAGTGATGGGCAGGTTTGGTATCCATGACAGGAACGAAGAAGGACAGATGTTGGTAGATTTTGCAAAAAGGCTGTAGTAAATATTTTCTTCCAGAAGAGACAGGAGCATATGGTGACTTACAAAAGCGGAGGTAGGAGCACACAGGTAGACTACATTTTGTGTAGGTGATGTAATTGGAAGGAAGTCAGTGACTCCAAAGTAGTAGCAGTTGAGAGTGTTGCCAAACAGCATAGGATGGTGGTGTGCAGGATGACGCTGATGGTGAGGAAGGTGAATGAGGAATGGTCATGGACAGGCTGAGAGATGAGGTTAGACAAGATTCCCCATGGACTATGATGTTTGCCGATGTGATCTGCAGTGAGAGCAGAGAACACGTGCAGGAAAATCTAGAGGTGGAGGTATGCCCTGGAAAGGAGGGGAATGGAGATTAGCCTCAGTAAGACAGAATACATGTGTATGAATGACAAGGACCCAACAGGAACGGTGAGGTTACATGGAGCAAAGATAAGGAAGATGGAAGATTTTAAATGCTTAGGCTCAACAATCCAGAGCAATGGAGAGTGTGGAAAAGAGGTGAAGAAGCGTGTGCAGGCAGGTTGGAATGGTTGGAGAAAAGTCTCCGGTGTGATGTGTGACAGGAGGGTATCGGCAATGAAAGGAAAAGTGTACAAGACAGTGTTGAGGCCAGCGATATTCTATGGTTTAGAAACAGTGGCCCTGGGGAAAAGATAATAGGCAGAGCTGGAGGTAGCAGAGATGAAAATGTTGAGGTTCTTTCTGGGAGTAACAAGGATGGATAAGATCAGGAATGAGCACATCAGAGGGACAGCACATGTTAGAGGTTTTGGAGGTAAAGTCAGAGTGGCTAGATTGAGATAGTTTGGGCATGTACAGAGGATGGATAGTGAGTATATTGGTCGTAGGATGCTGAGGTTGGAGCTGCTAGGCAGAAGGCCTAGAGGAAAACCAAAGAGGTGATTCATGGATCTGGTGAAGGAGGACATGAAGGCAGTTGGTGTAAAAGAAGAAGATGCAGAGGATAGGGTGAGATGGAGGCAGATGATTCGCTGTGGCGACCCCAAAAGGGAATAGCCAAAAGGAAAAGAAGAATAAGAAGATGGAAATGGCTGTGGTAAATATTTTCTTCCAGAAGAGAAAGGAGCATAGGGTGACTTATAAAAGCGGAGGTGGGAGCACACAGGTAGACTACATCTTGTGTAGGCGATGTAATTAGAAGGAAATCAGTGACTGTAAAGTAGTAGTGGGTGAGATGTTGCCAAACAGCATAGGATGGTGGTGTGCAAGATAACGTTGATGGTGAGGATGGTGAAGAAGGCAAAGGCAGAGCAGAAGACAAAGTGGTGGAAGCTGAAAAAGGAAAAGTGTCGGGTTGTCTTCAAGGAGGAGTTGAAACTGGCTTTGGGTGGTCAGGAAGTGCTTCCAGATGACTGAATAACTACAGCTTATGTGATCAGGGAGACAGGTAGGAGAATACTTGGTGTGTCATCTGGAAGGAGAGCAGATAAGGAGACTTGATAGTGTAATAACGAATTGCACTGGGCTGTGTACAAAGGAAGGGGTAAGCTAAGAAGAAGTGGGACATTGAGAGGACCGAAGAGAGCAAGCAGGAGTACAGGGAGACACAGCGTAAGGCAAAAGCAGTGGTGTCAAAGGCCAAACAGAGGGTGTTTGATGACTTCTATGTTCATTTGGAAAATTAACAGAGAACATGATTTATACTGGTTGGCACAGCAAAGAAATAGAGATGAGAAGGATGTGCAGCAAGTTACAGTGATTAAGGACAGAAAGGGAAAAGTATTGACAGATGACAGAAGTGTATTTGAGTAAGTATTGAGTGCATAACTGAACACAATTATTTGAAGGTTGACTTTTTTTGTATTAAAAACACTTTTTTTTTTAAATTGGTCGGATGAAATATGCTAATTTTTTGAGATAGGAATTTTGGGTTTTTATGAGCTGTATGCCAAAATCATCAGTATTAAAACAATAAAAGACCTGAAATATTTCAGTTGGTGTGCAATGAATCTAAAATATATGAAAGTTTAATTTTTATCAGTACATTACAGAAAATAATGAACTTTACCACAATCTGCAAATTTTTTGAGGACTAGTACATCCTGGATAGCTCATTAGGCCATCGCAGGGCCAACACTCACACAACCTTTCAAATTCACCCTCACACCTAGGTGTGATTTGGAACAGCCAATTAACCTACTGTGCATGTTTTTGGACTGTGGGAAGAAACCGGAGAACCTGGAGGAAATCCACACATGCACGGGGAGAACATGCAAACTCCACACAGAAACACCCGAGCTGGGAATTAAACACAGACCCTTCCTGCTGTAAGGCGGACATGATAATCACTACATCACTGTGCCGCCCTAAATGTAAATATGCTCTATTTCATGTCCTTCCTGATGTCTGATTTGACTTCTGCAATATTAAAGATATATTGCTTTATTTTGAAGACAGTTACAATGCTGAGATGTGGTTTCCATTAGGCTTTGTTTCATTTTGTTTCATTTTATTTTATTTTTATTTTATTTTATTTTCATTTCCACTCTTTTGTTATTCTTTGAAACAATGCTCACCTACGTTGGGCAGTTAAATTAATCCGAGCAGATTGTTACTATGGTAACTCATTGGGAACTATTTAAGTCTTGATGATGGAACACAATCAATTCCCGATGAAATGAACCAGACTTATTGAAGTAAGCAAGACTTTCCCTCAATCCTATTTCATGGAAACCCACCTGGAAAAACCTTAAATTAAATGTTGGGCCTCTTAGAGACTTCTTTTGACATCAAATGTGAAATGTATGAAATAAATCATAATAATTAAAAACCCTCATGTGCTGAATGTACTGAACAAACTGATCATTCATCATTAATTTTCTGTAACCACTTAATATTAATTATGGTCACGAGAAACTGGTGCCCATCCCACACAACTCCAGGCGATTGCAGAGCCCACCCTGGACAGCTTGCCAGGCCATCGCGGGGCAGAAACGCGCTGATGGCTGTGCAGCTCCTCTTAACAAACTGAGTGTTATTTGAAATCTAAAGTGGATTACCAAGGCTGACCACCCTGGATAAAATGTAATTTTTGTATGTAAAAGACACCAAGAATAAACATTCCAGACCTTTCCTCTTTTAATGTGACTAATCTGCAAAATTCAATAAAAGCAACTGGCATAAATAGCTTTTAAAGATGTTGAAAGCCCACAGCCACCCAGAAGTTCTTCTTTTGGCTTTCATATCCCAGCTTGTTGATGATGGCGGAGGCCTGTGAAGTGCTCTATTGAGGTTTAGGAGGTGCTGTTGTAGGGCAGTTGTCCGGGCAGCTCAATCTCCTGGAGTGTGTTTCCAGGATGTTAATGTCCTTTATGTCTCTTTCGCACATCCTTAAATCTTTGCAGTAAACAGCCAGTTGATTGTTTGGCATTGGATGGCTCTCCATTAAGTGTGGCCTTTGGAGAATCATCAATGCAGCAAACATGTCTTGTGTTGAATGCCTGTTGAACCACACGTACCAAGAATTTGGACAGCTGAGATCTTGTCTTGCTTGCTTACTTTTATCATCTTCTGGAGGTATCTTACATAAAATGTTTGGCTCTGTTGCGCCTTATGGCTATTTGTTGACTATGTTTCACTCTCATTTAAAAACATAGAGAAAACATAGTATTCATAGATGTTAATTGTATTAATTTTTTTTTGTCCCAAATGTTGTCTTAAAATTTTCCAAATGTAGATACTGCCAATAATGTCACTGCGTAGATGCACTTTCTTATGACAGGGGTGTGTGGCTATGCTCAAAATTAACTAATCACATTCAATTTTATGTAAAATTGTAGTCCCTACCATGAAATAAACTAATGCTGATTGACCCCAGGCATGATGGTGTAGTGGTTAGTACAGCTACTCACTGCAGGAAGGTCATGGGTTCAAGATAGCTTAAAGTGTGGCCTTTGCATGTTCTCCCTGTGTTTGTGTGGGTTTCCTCTGGGTACCCTGGCTTCCTTCCACATGACATGTGGAAAGACAAAGACATGTACATCATGCTAAATTACTGTTCAAAATTGTCCCTTGAACAGCGTGTTAATATGAATAGTTGTGTGAGTTGACCCTGCAATTGTCTGGTGAGCTGTTCAGGGTGAACCCCCACCTTTGGCTAGTGTCAGCTAAGAAAGGCACCGGCCTTCCTGTAACCCAGTAGGATTAAGTGGTTCAGCAAATGTTGAAAAAAAAAAAAAATGTAATTTGTGGCCATAAAGCAGGTCAGAAGCTATACACGTGGGTTCCATCTGTCCTTGTGTCCATCACACTTTAGTTTTGGGGTATTTACTTGCCACGCACTGAAGCTGGGGATTTTAAACATGCTATTATTGTTTTATAGTGGTATACTCTCAAATGGTCCTTTCAGTTCAGCAACACCAGAGCTAGATTTGGGGTTAAAATTAAGACTGCTTCCACATGCAAAAGGTTCTAATCAGTTGCACCTTATCTGGACTCACATCACTCTAACTTTATGGGTTAAAAAGTGTCATGGATGTCAGGGTGTATTTATGTATTGCGTCATTGCGTCATTACGTCAACGTACTACGTAGGTGCGTCTAAGCTCAAAATTTTTAATTTTTTGAAAAAACGTAAAAGTGAAAAAAAAAAAACGTAAAACAGATGAACGTAAGCCGGGGAGCATCTGTATGCGAATCAAAACAAAGAATTTCATACCGGCTCAGTTGAGGCCCAAGTTAACAACGGCCGCCATCAGTGCTGTTAACCAACATGGTGCTGGTGGAAATTGGACTACTGTTGGTCGAAGATGTCGAAGAAGTCGAAAAAGGAGAGGCGGGAGGCATGTCCGCAGGCAGAGAGAGAATAGGAAAGGCATGAGTCTAGGACTGAGAGGAGGGACTTTGAATGTCGGAACTGTGACAGAAAAAGGTAGAGAGCTGGCTTACATGATGCAGAGAAGGAAGGTGGACACACTGTGTGTTCAGGAGACCAGGTGGAAAGGTAGCAAGGCTAGAAGGCCTATGAGCAGTTATTGAGGGTTTATGCTGTTTTTCATGGTGTTGATGGGAAGAGAAATGGAGTAGGCATCATCTTGAAGGAGGAGTTTTTCAGGACTATTCTAGAAGTGAAAAAGTGTCATACACAGTGATGAGTCTCAAGTTAGAAATTGAAGGTGTGATGTTCAGTGTTGTTAGTGCTTATGCCCCACAGGCAGGAAGTGAGCTAGAAGAGGATAGATTCTGGAGTGAGTTAGATGAAGTGATGCAGAGTACCCCCAGAGGTGAAAGAGTAGTCATTGGGGCAGACTTCAATGGACATTTTGGTGCAGGAAACAGAGGGGACAAGGAAGTGATGGGCAGGTTTGGTATCCATGACAGGAACGAAGAAGGACAGATGTTGGTAGATTTTGCAAAAAGGCTGTAGTAAATATTTTCTTCCAGAAGAGACAGGAGCATATGGTGACTTACAAAAGCGGAGGTAGGAGCACACAGGTAGACTACATTTTGTGTAGGTGATGTAATTGGAAGGAAGTCAGTGACTCCAAAGTAGTAGCAGTTGAGAGTGTTGCCAAACAGCATAGGATGGTGGTGTGCAGGATGACGCTGATGGTGAGGAAGGTGAATGAGGAATGGTCATGGACAGGCTGAGAGATGAGGTTAGACAAGATTCCCCATGGACTATGATGTTTGCCGATGTGATCTGCAGTGAGAGCAGAGAACACGTGCAGGAAAATCTAGAGGTGGAGGTATGCCCTGGAAAGGAGGGGAATGGAGATTAGCCTCAGTAAGACAGAATACATGTGTATGAATGACAAGGACCCAACAGGAACGGTGAGGTTACATGGAGCAAAGATAAGGAAGATGGAAGATTTTAAATGCTTAGGCTCAACAATCCAGAGCAATGGAGAGTGTGGAAAAGAGGTGAAGAAGCGTGTGCAGGCAGGTTGGAATGGTTGGAGAAAAGTCTCCGGTGTGATGTGTGACAGGAGGGTATCGGCAATGAAAGGAAAAGTGTACAAGACAGTGTTGAGGCCAGCGATATTCTATGGTTTAGAAACAGTGGCCCTGGGGAAAAGATAATAGGCAGAGCTGGAGGTAGCAGAGATGAAAATGTTGAGGTTCTTTCTGGGAGTAACAAGGATGGATAAGATCAGGAATGAGCACATCAGAGGGACAGCACATGTTAGAGGTTTTGGAGGTAAAGTCAGAGTGGCTAGATTGAGATAGTTTGGGCATGTACAGAGGATGGATAGTGAGTATATTGGTCGTAGGATGCTGAGGTTGGAGCTGCTAGGCAGAAGGCCTAGAGGAAAACCAAAGAGGTGATTCATGGATCTGGTGAAGGAGGACATGAAGGCAGTTGGTGTAAAAGAAGAAGATGCAGAGGATAGGGTGAGATGGAGGCAGATGATTCGCTGTGGCGACCCCAAAGGGAATAGCCAAAAGGAAAAGAAGAATAAGAAGATGGAAATGGCTGTGGTAAATATTTTCTTCCAGAAGAGAAAGGAGCATAGGGTGACTTATAAAAGCGGAGGTGGGAGCACACAGGTAGACTACATCTTGTGTAGGCGATGTAATTAGAAGGAAATCAGTGACTGTAAAGTAGTAGTGGGTGAGATGTTGCCAAACAGCATAGGATGGTGGTGTGCAAGATAACGTTGATGGTGAGGATGGTGAAGAAGGCAAAGGCAGAGCAGAAGACAAAGTGGTGGAAGCTGAAAAAGGAAAAGTGTCGGGTTGTCTTCAAGGAGGAGTTGAAACTGGCTTTGGGTGGTCAGGAAGTGCTTCCAGATGACTGAATAACTACAGCTTATGTGATCAGGGAGACAGGTAGGAGAATACTTGGTGTGTCATCTGGAAGGAGAGCAGATAAGGAGACTTGATAGTGTAATAACGAATTGCACTGGGCTGTGTACAAAGGAAGGGGTAAGCTAAGAAGAAGTGGGACATTGAGAGGACCGAAGAGAGCAAGCAGGAGTACAGGGAGACACAGCGTAAGGCAAAAGCAGTGGTGTCAAAGGCCAAACAGAGGGTGTTTGATGACTTCTATGTTCATTTGGAAAATTAACAGAGAACATGATTTATACTGGTTGGCACAGCAAAGAAATAGAGATGAGAAGGATGTGCAGCAAGTTACAGTGATTAAGGACAGAAAGGGAAAAGTATTGACAGATGACAGAAGTGTATTTGAGTAAGTATTGAGTGCATAACTGAACACAATTATTTGAAGGTTGACTTTTTTTTTGTATTAAAAACACTTTTTTTAAATTGGTCGGATGAAATATGCTAATTTTTTGAGATAGGAATTTTGGGTTTTTATGAGCTGTATGCCAAAATCATCAGTATTAAAACAATAAAAGACCTGAAATATTTCAGTTGGTGTGCAATGAATCTAAAATATATGAAAGTTTAATTTTTATCAGTACATTACAGAAAATAATGAACTTTACCACAATCTGCAAATTTTTGAGGACTAGTACATCCTGGATAGCTCATTAGGCCATCGCAGGGCCAACACTCACACAACCTTTCAAATTCACCCTCACACCTAGGTGTGATTTGGAACAACCAATTAACCTACTGTGCATGTTTTTGGACTGTGGGAAGAAACCGGAGAACCTGGAGGAAATCCACACATGCACGGGAGAACATGCAAACTCCACACAGAAACACCCGAGCTGGGAATTAAACACAGACCCTTCCTGCTGTAAGGCGGACATGATAATCACTACATCACTGTGCCGCCCTAAATGTAAATATGCTCTATTTCATGTCCTTCCTGATGTCTGATTTGACTTCTGCAATATTAAAGATATATTGCTTTATTTTGAAGACAGTTACAATGCTGAGATGTGGTTTCCATTAGGCTTTGTTTCATTTTGTTTCATTTTATTTTATTTTTATTTTATTTTATTTTCATTTCCACTCTTTTGTTATTCTTTGAAACAATGCTCACCTACGTTGGGCAGTTAAATTAATCCGGAGCAGATTGTTACTATGGTAACTCATTGGGAACTATTTAAGTCTTGATGATGGAACACAATCAATTCCCGATGAAATGAACCAGACTTATTGAAGTAAGCAAGACTTTCCCTCAATCCTATTTCATGGAAACCCACCTGGAAAAACCTTAAATTAAATGTTGGGCCTCTTAGAGACTTCTTTTGACATCAAATGTGAAATGTATGAAATAAATCATAATAATTAAAAAACCCTCATGTGCTGAATGTACTGAACAAACTGATCATTCATCATTAATTTTCTGTAACCACTTAATATTAATTATGGTCACGAGGAAACTGGTGCCCATCCCACACAACTCCAGGCGATTGCAGAGTACACCCTGGACAGCTTGCCAGGCCATCGCGGGGCAGAAACGCGCTGATGGCTGTGCAGCTCCTCTTAACAAACTGAGTGTTATTTGAAATCTAAAGTGGATTACCAAGGCTGACCACCCTGGATAAAATGTAATTTTTTTGTATGTAAAAAGACACCAAGAATAAACATTCCAGACCTTTCCTCTTTTAATGTGACTAATCTGCAAAATTCAATAAAAGCAACTGGCATAAATAGCTTTTAAAGATGTTGAAAGCCCACAGCCACCCAGAAGTTCTTCTTTTTGGCTTTCATATCCCAGCTTGTTGATGATGGCGGAGGCCTGTGAAGTGCTCTATTGAGGTTTAGGAGGTGCTGTTGTAGGGCAGTTGTCCGGGCAGCTCAATCTCCTGGAGTGTGTTTCCAGGATGTTAATGTCCTTTATGTCTCTTTCGCACATCCTTAAATCTTTGCAGTAAACAGCCAGTTGATTGTTTGGCATTGGATGGCTCTCCATTAAGTGTGGCCTTTGGAGAATCATCAATGCAGCAAACATGTCTTGTGTTGAATGCCTGTTGAACCACACGTACCAAGAATTTGGACAGCTGAGATCTTGTCTTGCTTGCTTACTTTTATCATCTTCTGGAGGTATCTTACATAAAATGTTTGGCTCTGTTGCGCCTTATGGCTATTTGTTGACTATGTTTCACTCTCATTTAAAAACATAGAGAAAACATAGTATTCATAGATGTTAATTGTATTAATTTTTTGTCCCAAATGTTGTCTTAAAATTTTCCAAATGTAGATACTGCCAATAATGTCACTGCGTAGATGCACTTTCTTATGACAGGGGTGTGTGGCTATGCTCAAAATTAACTAATCACATTCAATTTTATGTAAAATTGTAGTCCCTACCATGAAATAAACTAATGCTGATTGACCCCAGGCATGATGGTGTAGTGGTTAGTACAGCTACTCACTGCAGGAAGGTCATGGGTTCAAGATAGCTTAAAGTGTGGCCTTTGCATGTTCTCCCTGTGTTTGTGTGGGTTTCCTCTGGGTACCCTGGCTTCCTTCCACATGACATGTGGAAAGACAAAGACATGTACATCATGCTAAATTACTGTTCAAAATTGTCCCTTGAACAGCGTGTTAATATGAATAGTTGTGTGAGTTGACCCTGCAATTGTCTGGTGAGCTGTTCAGGGTGAACCCCCACCTTTGGCTAGTGTCAGCTAAGAAAGGCACCGGCCTTCCTGTAACCCAGTAGGATTAAGTGGTTCAGCAAATGTTGAAAAAAAAAAAAAAAAAAATGTAGTTTGTGGCCATAAAGCAGGTCAGAAGCTATACACGTGGGTTCCATCTGTCCTTGTGTCCATCACACTTTAGTTTTGGGGTATTTACTTGCCACGCACTGAAGCTGGGGATTTTAAACATGCTATTATTGTTTTATAGTGGTATACTCTCAAATGGTCCTTTCAGTTCAGCAACACCAGAGCTAGATTTGGGGTTAAAATTAAGACTGCTTCCACATGCAAAAGGTTCTAATCAGTTGCACCTTATCTGGACTCACATCACTCTAACTTTATGGGTTAAAAAGTGTCATGGATGTCAGGGTGTATTTATTTTTTCCATCCACCCATTTGCAGAACCGCTTACACCCTTATTAGGGACGTGTGGAGGCTGGTGCCTATCACTGCTGACTTTGTGCACAGTGAAAAGCTCAGCTATTCATTACAGGGTATTCACTTTTTCATGGGTCTTATAGTCATTTTTAAATTCGTGAATTACGTGTCATGCATTAGATCACATCAGTTTTATTTGTAGCTTCATATCAAAGAGGCTAAAATGTTTTCTAATTAAAACTTAACAAAATATTCACTAAACTCCTGCTCTCATGAAATTTTTTTAATGACTATAGTTTGTCTCAGTTTGTCATTGGGTCATATTTCTGTAGTAATTAATCCCAAATTATTGTTGTTAATCACTAAGACAGTTGTTTCATATTCAGACGATGGGCTGCCTCTGCCGCTTTACCATCACGAAGATGACTGAACTTCGGTTCAGAAACTAATGACTTCATTATGCCTTTATTTTAATTACCCTTCCACAATAAATCTAATCTTGACATTTTTCACTACGACTGGAAAAGGACTGTTCATCATTTTACATTGTATAGCGTTACTGATTAATCATGTTATTTCTATTTAAAAATAATAAAGAAGAAAAATAAAATGCTAAGTGGTTTGTTACGCTAATAAAATCATTCAATTATTGGAAAAGAAAAAACCGTATCAGGGTGACTTTTTGTTTTTGTAGTGCAATTTGGCTCTTTTAATTTCTAAATAATTTCAGTTGGGTTGTGACAGTGACGCAGTGCTTGGGTGTGTGTCTGTGTGAAGTTTGCATGTTCTCCCTGTGCATGCGTAGGTTTCTTGTAAGTAATCAGGTTTCCTCACATATTCCAAAAGCATGCACAGTAGGCTAACTAGCGGTTCCAAATCACCAACAAGTGTGAACGTGCATGGGAATAATGTATGTATTTTGCCCTGTGATGGTATGGTGAACTGTTCACGGCGTACACGGCCTTCACTCTGAGTCGGCTGAGATAGGTGCCAGCTTCACTGTGACCCCTATTAGAATTAAGTGGTTTATAAAATAAATGTAAGGATGAAGTTATTTCAATTTCTTATATCATCTGCAGAGAGTTAAGAAGGGGCATGATCTACATAGTTTATAAATATCAGCTGCAAAATTAATCAAATCAAAAAGGTAAACTTACCTTTCACTTGATACTTTTCAAAGATGGCAGGGAGGTGAAAATAGCACATGGCCGTTTGTTTTACTCATTTCTGAAGCCCATAGGAAGGTAAATTATACATATGTTTGTAGAAGAAAATCCTTCAATCTCGTATGTATGTAAATGTCTTTTCATTTCAAAGAAGCAAAAGGTCAAGCAGTCAAATTCAGAATGAGGAAAATGCATGTGTTATAAGAAAAAAAAATCATAATAAAAGTAATAAAACTTGCATTTTCCAGTCGCCACAGCGAATCATAAGCCTCAGTCTCACACTATCCTCTTCATCTTCTCTTCACCACATCCATAAATCTCTTCTTTTGAACCAAAGTCCACCATGCAACTTGAACAATTACACATAAATAACCATTAAAGGGGTCTGTCTGTCTGTCTGTCTATCTATCTATCTATCTATCTATCCATCCATCCATCCATCCATCCATCCATCTATCTAGCAATGTGTGTATTTTTTTGTTGTTTGTTTGTGTGTGTGTGTGTGTGTGTGTGTGTGTGTGTGTGTGTGTGTGTGTGTGTGTGTGTGTGTGTGTGTGTGTGTGTGTGTTTTCTGTCCATCTATCTATCTGTCTATCTATCTATCTATCTAAAATGCGAGTCAAAAATAAGAATTCCATACCGGATCGGTCAAGGCCTGGGTTAACAATGACCGCCATCAATGCTGTTAACCAACGGGGTACTGGTGGAAATTGGACTACTGTTGGTCCGTAGGCAGAGAGAGAGAGAAAAGGAAAAGCATAAGTCTAGGACTGAGAGTAGGAACTTTGAATGTTGGAACTATGACAGGAAAAGCTAGAGAACTCACTGACATGATGCAGAAGAGGAAGGTGGACATTTTGTGTGTTCAGGAGACTGGGGTAGGGGGGACCAAGGCTAGAAGGCTTAGGAGCAGGGTTTAAGCTATTTTGTAATGGTGTGAATGTGGCGAGAAATGGTGTAGGAATCATCTTGAAGGAGTTTGTCAGGAATGTTCTAGAAGTGAAAGAGTGTCAGACAGAGTGATGAGTCTCAAGTTAGACACTGAAGGTGTAATGTTCAATTCTGTTAGTGCTTATGCCCCACAGGCAGGATGTGAGCTAGAAGAGGAGATATTCTGGGGTAAGTTAGATGAAGTGATGCAGAGTGCCCCCAGAGGTAAAAGAGTGGTCATTGGGGCAGCCTTCAATGGACATGTTGGTGCAGGCAACAGAGGGACGAAAAAGTGATGGGCAGGTTTGGTATACAGAACAGGAACACAGAAGTACAGATGTTGATTGACTTTGTGAAAAGGATGGAAATGGCTGTGGTGAATACTTTCTTTCAGAAGAGACAGGAGCATAGGGTGACTTATAAAAGTGGAGGTAGGAGCACACAGACTACATCTTGTGTAGGCAATGTAATTTGAAGCAAGTCAGTGACTGCAAAGTAGTACTGGGTGAGAGTGTTGCCAGACAGCAAAATATGGTAGTGTTCAGGATGACACTGGAGGTGAGGAAGGTGAAGAAGGCAAAGGCAGAGCAGAAGACAAAGTGGTGGAAGCTGAAAAAGGAATAGTGTCATGTTGTCTTCAAGGAGGAGCTGAAACAGGCTTTGGGTGGTCAGGAAGTGCTTCCAGATGACTGGACAACTACAGCAAATGTGATCAGAGTAGAAACAGGCTTTGGGTGGTAAGAATGTGTTTGTAGATGACTGGGCAACTACAGCTAATGTGACTGGGGAGACAGGAAGGAGAGTACTGGGTGTGTTCTCTTGAAGGAAAGTAGATAAGGAGACTTGGTGGTGGAATGAGGATGTGCAGGAGTGTGTACAAAGGAAGAGATTGGCTAAGAAGAAGTGGGACATTGAGAGGACTGAAGTGAGTAAACAGGAGTACAGGAAGACACACCATAAGGCAAGGGTAGCGGTGTCAAAAGCCAAACAGAGGGCGTATGTTGACATGTATGATAGGTTGGATGATAAGGAGTGAGAAAATGATTTATATAGGTTGGCACAGCAGAGAAATAGAGATGGGAAGGATGTGCAACAAGTTAGAGTGATTAAGGACAGAGTGGGAAACGTATTGACTGATGACAGAAGTGTGCTGGGAAGATGGAAAGAGTACTTTGAAGAGCTGATGAATGAGGGAAATGAGAGAGAAAAAATAGTAGAAGAGGTGACCATTGAGAACCAGGAAGTAGAAATGATGAGTAAGGATGAAGTGAGGAGGGCATTGAAGAGGATGAAGAATGGAAAGGCAGTTAGTGTTGATGACATACCGGTGAAAGTATGGAAGTGTCTAGGAGAGGTAGAAGTAGATTTCCTGACAAGAACATTCAACAAGGTCTTAGAGACTGAGGGAATGCCGAAGGAATGGGCAGAAGTGTGCTGGTACCCATTAAAAAAAGGGACACATGCAGAATTGTGGCAACCACAGAGAGATAAAGTTGATGAGCCATACGATAAAGTATTTGGAAAGAATAGTGGAAGCTAGACTAAGGGCAGAGGTCAGCATTTGTGAACAACAGTTTGGTTTCATGCCAAAAAAGAGCACCACAGGTGCAGTGTTTGCTTTGAGGATGTTAATAGAGAAGTACAGAGAAGGTCAGAGGGAGCTGCATTGTGCCTTTTTGGATCTGGAGAAAACATATGATAGAGTGCCGAGAGAGGAACTGTGATATTGCATGAGGAAGTCTGGAGTGGCAGAGAAGTATGTTAGAGTGGTGCAGGACATGAATGAGAGAAAAAAGACAGTGGCGAGGTGTGCTGTTGGTGTGACAGAAGAGTTAAAGGTGGAGGTGGGACTGCATCAAGGGTCAGCTCTAAGCCCCGTCTTGTTTGCTCTGGTGATGGGCAGGCTGAGAGATGAGGTTTGACTAGAATCCTCATGGACTATGATGTTTGCGGATGACATTGTGATCTGTAGCAGAGAACAAGTACAGGGAAATCTAGAGAGGTGGAGGTATGCCCTGGAAAGGAGTGGAATGAAGGTAAGCCTCAGTAGATCAGAAAACGTGTGCGAATGAGAAGGACCCAAGAGGAACGGTCAGGTTAAAGGGCGCAGAGATAAGGTGGAGGATTTTAAATACTTAGGCTCAACAATCCAGAGCAATGGAGAGTGTGGAAAAGAGGTGAAGCATGTGCAGGCATGTTGGAATGGTTGGAGAAAAGTGTCTGATGTGATGTGTGATAGGAATGAAAGGAAAAGTGTACAAGACGGTGATGAGTCCAGCGACTGAGGAAAAGACAGGAGGCAGAGCTGGAGGTAGCAGAGATGAATAAGTTGAGGTTCTCTTTGGGAGTAAGAAGGATTGATAGGACTAGAAATGAGTACATCAGAGGGACAGCACATGGAAGAAGTAGATTGATATGGGTTGGACATGTACAGAGGAGGGATAGTGAATATATTGGTAGTAGGATGCTAAGATTGCAACTATCAGGCAGAAGGCCTAGAGGAAGACCAAAGATGAGATTTATGGATGTGGTGAAGGAATACATGAAGGTAGTTGGTGTAAGAGAAGATGCATAGGATAGGGTGAAATGGAGACAGATGATATGTGTGTGTGTGTGCGTGTGTGTGTGTGTGTGTGTGTGTGTGTGTGTGTGTGTTCGTGTGTTTTTGTGTGTGTGTGTGTGTGTGTGTGTGTGTGTGTGTGTGTGTGGGTGTGTGGGTGTGTGTTTATGATTGTCTTTGTGTGTGATAGTGTATATGTATGTGAGTTTTGTGTGTGAGTGAGTGTATGTGTGTGTTTCTGTTTGCATTTGTGTGTGTGTGTGTGTGTGAAAGAGACAGAGAGAGAGAGAGAGAGAGACAGAGAGACAGAGAGAGAGAAAGTAATACTTTGTGTGTGTAAGTGTGTGTACGCGTGCATCTGTGGTGTGTTTGTGTGTTTATGAATGCGTTTATGCTTGTAAATGTGTTTGTATGTCAGTTTTGTGTGTGAGTAAACATGTGTGTGTGTGTGTGTGTGTGTGTGTGTGTGTGTGTGTGTGTGAGAGAGTGTGTGTTTGTGTTTGTAAATGCGTGCATTTGTGATGTGTGATGTTTGTGTGTGAAATGTCTCTGTGTGGGTATGTGTGTGTGTGTGTTGTGTCTTTGTGTGTTTGTCTATCTATCCGTCTGTCTATCTATCTATCTATCTATCTATCTATCTATCTATCTATCTATCTATCTATCTATCTATCTATCAGCATTTCTGCTTGTCTTTCTATTTGTGTGTGTGTGGGGGTGCATGATTGTGTGTATATGTGTCTGTGAGTATTTGTGTTATTTTGTGACTTAGTGTGAATATGTATGTATGTATGTATGTATGTATGTATATATCTGTATGTGAGGGGGTTTTACGTGTGTGTGTGTGTGTGTGTGTGTGTGTGTGTGTGTGTGTGTGTGTGTGTGTGTGTGTGTAGGAGGGGTTGTATTTGGATCTGTAGTCTTGCTGAGGGTCATGCCAATTTCAGTAATCATTGTTGTTGCGGAGGACTAACAAGAAGTGTGTGTGTGTGTGTGTGTGTGTGTGTGTGTGTGTGTGTGTGTGTGTGTGTGAGAGAGAGAGAGAGAGAGAGAGAGAGAGATGTTTGTGGGTGGGTGGAGATGTTTGTGTGTTTGTGTGTTTTTTTGTGTTTTCTGTTTGTGTGTTGTGTATTTGTGTGTTTGAGAGAGAGAGAGAGAGAGAGAGAGAGAGAGAGAGAGAGAGAAAGAGAGAGAGAGGTCTGTATGTGTTCGTGGGTGGAGGTGTGTTTGTGCGTGTTTTTGTGTCATGTGTTTGTGTGTATGTGTGTGTCTATCTATCTATTTTTGTCTGTTTATCTATCTGTGTGTGTCTTTGTGTCTGTGTTTTTGTGTTTCTGTGTATGTTTGTTTGTTTGTTGTAATGTTTGTGTGTGTTTGTGTGTGTGTGTGTGTGTGTGTGTGTGTGTGTATGTTTGCATTTGTGTGTATGTGTGTGTTTTGTGTGTTTATGCTTGTTTGTGTATCTGTGCCTATGTGTGTGTTTTTGTATGATTGAGTGTATGTCTGTGAGTTTGTGTATGTATGTGTGAGTTTTGGATGTGAGTGAATGTGTTAATGTGTGTGTGTTGTGAGGAAAGCCCAATCCAGTTCAGCTCCTGGGCCAAGTGGAATGCCGTACAAGGTTTAATAAGAACTGTCCCCTGTTACTGAAGCAGCTATGGAAGGTCTTGAAAGTCATCTGGAGAAGAGGGAAGGTGGCGCAGCAGTGGCAATATGCTGAGGGAGTCTGGATCCCAAAGGAAGAAAATTCCAAGAACATCAACCAGTTCAGGATAATATCCTTGCTGAGTGTGGAAGGGAAAATCTTCTTCAGCATAGTAGCCAGGTGGTTGACCAACTTTCTCTCCAGCAACAGCTACATCGACACCTTAGCGCAGAAGGGCGGCACATCTGGGGTGCCAGGTTGCCTGGGGCATACGAGAGTGGTGACCCAGCTCATCAGGAAAGCTCGGGAGAACAAAGGAGGCAGTGCTTTTGCTTGACCTCGCTAATGCCTATGGATCCATCCCACAAGCTGGTCCAAGCAACATTGGAGAGGCATCATGTGCCAGGCCAGGTTGGACTACTACAATCAGTTCAACATGCGAGTGTCAGCAGGGCTTGTAACATCAGATTGGCACAGAGTCGAGGTTGGGATCATCACAGGCACTGATAGAGATGCTATGATCCTTTTTGCCTTGGCAATGAACATGCTAGTCAAGTCTGCTGAAACTCAGTGTCGGGGCCCAAAGACTGCAACGGGAGTGCGGCAACCACCAATCAGGGCATACATGGACGATCTTACCATTACCACTTAGTCAGTACCAGGCAGCAGGTGGATTCTGCAAGGGCTGGAGGAGCTGTGTGGATGGGCAAGGATGAGGTTTAAGCCGGAGAAATCGTGGTCACTGGTGCTGAAGAGGGGCAAAGTTGTGGACAGGTTCCGCTTCAGCATCGGCAGGGCACCAATCCCAACTGTCTCTGAAAAACCAGTGAAAAGTCTTGGCAAGGTGTTCAACAGCAGCCTCAAGGATTCAGCATCCATTCAGGAAACCTGTCAGGAGCTGGAGAGCTGGATGAGAGCAGTGGACTGGTCTGGGCTACCCGGGAAGTTCAAGGCCTGGATTTATCAAAATGGCATCCTGCCAGGAGTGCTGTGGCCTCGACTCATCTACGAGGTTCCAATCTCGATCATGGAGGGCCTAGAGAGGAAGGTTAGCAGTTTCCTCAAAAGTTGGCTGGGTCTGCCTAGGAGTCTTAGCAGCATCGCTCTCTATGGACCCAACACCAAGCTCCAACTGCCCCTGAGATCACTAGAGGAGGAGTTTAAGGTGACAAGATCAAGAGAAGTGACGATGTACCGGGACTCCAGCGACCCCAAGGTGGCCAAGGCAGGGGTCAGAGTGAAAACCAGGAGGAAGTGGAGAGCCGATGAAGCTGTCACACTGGCTGAATTGCGGATACGACACAGAGCCCTGGTCGGAGCAGTAGAGCTGGTCTGGGAATATATACAAAGCCACAGTATGAGAAGGCCTAGGGGAAGGAAAGACAGCGATTGGTGCAGGATAAGGTGAGGGCAGAAGTGGAGGAGAGGAGGAGCAGCAGAGCGGTCAGCCTGAGGCAGCAGGGTGCCTGGACAAGGTGGGAGCAGGCTATGGAACGAAAAGTCATATGGACAGAGCTCTGACGGGCAGAGCCGTACCGAATAAAGTTCTGTCCAGGCGGTCTATGACATTCTGCCCAGTCCATCAAACCTCTCCATTTGGGGTAAAATAGAGTCTCCCGACTGCCCGCAGTGCCCAGGCAGAGGCACGTTGGAGCACATTCTCAGCTGCTGTCCAGTAGCCCTTGGGCAGGGGCGGTACACCTGGCATCATAACCAGGTTCTGAAACCCATTCTTGAAGCCATCAGCATGGGAATCAGCAGCAGCAGTAGATGGCCCTGCCCCACCACTCAGTTGATTACCTTCGTGAAGGCGGGTGAGTGGTTGGGAAAAACCACAGGAACCAGGAACCCATCGGGGCTACTGGCAACCGCAAAAGACTGGCAGCTGTCTGTTGACCTGGAGAAACAACTCAAGTTCCCCCAGTGTATTGTCTCAACCACCCTGAGACCAGACATCCTCCTGGTGTCAGAGGAGACAAAGAGCATCATCTTGATAGAGCTCACAGTGCCATGGGAGGACCGACTGGATGAGGCCCATGAGAGAAAGAAGACCAAATATGAAGATCTGGTCGTAGGCTGCCATAAGCAGGGCTGGAAGACACAGTGTATGCCCATCGAGGTTGGCTGCAGAGGGTTGGCAGGCCAATTACTCTATAAAACCTTGAGTGTGCTGGGCATTATGGGGATGGAGAGGAGAAGAGCAATCAAGAGGATCACGGAGGAAGCCGAGAAAGCCTCGAGATGGCTGTGGATTAGGAGAGGAGATCCATGGGGATAGCAAAAGCCACCTGAACACAAGCCAGGTCTGATCAACCATGGCTGGGTCGCCTGGGCGAGGGTGTCTGATGTTGAAAGACCCGAAACACCCGACAACCCCAGGTTACATCACTGATGATGTGTTCAGGAGCATCCTAGAGATGTATCATAACAATGGTGTTTTTTCTGTGTGTTTGTGTGTGTATATGATAGTGTGTATCTTTGTTTCCTATGTTAGATCAAGTTAGATATTACTAGTCCTTCTCAAAAAATTAGCATATTGTGACGAAGTTCACTATTTTCTGTAATGTACTGATAAAAATTAAACGTTCATATATTTTAGATTTATTGCACACCAACTGAAATATTTCAGTTCTTTTATTGTTTTAATACTGATGATTTTGGCATACAGCGCATGAAAACCCAAAATTCCTATCTCAAAAAATTAGCATATCATGAAAAGGTACTCGAAACGAGCTATTAACCTAATCATCTGAATCAACCAATTAACTCTAAACACCCGCAAAAGATTCCTGAGGCTTTTAAAAACTCCCAGTCTGGTTCATTACTCAGAACCGCAATCATGGGTAAGACTGCCGACCTGACTGCTGTCCAGAAGGCCATCACTGACACCCTCAAGCAAGAGGATAAGACACATAAAGAAATCTCTGAGCAAATAGACTGTTTCCAGAGTGCTGTATCAAGGCACATCAGTGGGACGTCTGTTGGAAAGAAAAATATTTATATATTTTATTATAAATCTACTTCCCACTGGTAAAGCTATAAACCAGTGCAACCTGTCTGTTCCACTGCCTTGTGTCTATTGTTGTAGACAAAGGCTAAGGGAGTAAACCCTGAAAGAAAATCAGGAGTGGAGCCCCTAAGGTGGATGACTGACATACGTTGTCACCTTCCGGCAACTCCTGCATCCTGACCCATCCCCGGTCATTTTGACCCTGTCTTGCCTCTGGATTCTGATGGTTTTTGAATGGGAGAGTGAGGTCGATGCTGCGCAACTCTTCATTCATTTTAAATAAAGTCATCACGCAATTTCATCATCCACCTCCCTCATCCCCTAAGTCCTGCTGTGACAGGCAAGCAGCGAAGCGACAGGTGTGGGTACACTGGCAGTCATAGCTGCAAACCTGCACGCAGGTGGCTCAGGCCATAGGGTTGCTATCTACGGAAAGGAGCAGCTGTAAATTTCGACAGCCGTCTGAGCATCTGAGCAGCCCTTTTTAGGAATGCACTGCTCACCTCCATGCTTGAGGAAGGGGCTAGAAAAGGTGACCTAAACATTGCCTGCTCCACATTACCCTGGCTAGCTTACCGGCTGGAGGGGATTCTGTGCATGCAGTCAAGGAAAAACGAAAAATAAAAATAAAAACTAACAGTCTGATCATTGCCACTTAGAATGTGCATACGCTTCTTGACAGGAACAACAATGAAAGACCCCAGAGACGGCCTGCACTCATAGCAAGTGAACTCGCCCGATACAACATTGACATTGCTGCCCTTAGTGAGTCCAGGCTAGCAGGCAAGGGGCAACTCTGTGAAATAGGCACAGGCTATACCTTCTTTTGGAGTGAACGAGAGCCTGGAGAGACGAGAGGCTGGAGTGGGTATTGCAGTGAGAACTTCACTTGTTAACAAGCTGGCTGGACCCCCTAAAGGAGTGAACGATCAGCTCATGACAATGAGATTGCCCCTTTCATATGGGAAGAAGTTTGCTACTCTTGTCAGCACTTATGCTCTCACCATGACAAATCCAGGTGAGATCAAGTACAAATTTTATGAAGACTTAAATGCAGTCCTCATCACAGTTCCCAACGCAGATAAGCTCATCATCCTTGGTGACTTCAACACAAGAGTAGGCTGTGACAGCACCACCTGGGAAGGCGTCATCAGAAAGCATGGAGTAGGAAACTGCAACAGTAATGGTCTACTACTTCTTCAGACCTGCGTCGAACATACCTGCTAATTACAAACACAACCTTCCAACTCTCAACCCGCAACAAGACATCATGGATGTATCCTCATTTTAAACAGTGGCGTCTCATTTATTATGTCATCATAAGGAAGAGGGATAGAAGTGATGTCCATGTCACAAAGGCCATGTGCTGAGCAGTGTTGGACAGATCACTGCCTTATCTGTCTCAAAACTCTGGCTATGAATCCAATCAAAAAGATGGCCGCAAGGCATGAAAGCACCAAAACCCCTGAATGTCAACAATCTGAAGATCAACACCATCAAGTAGTCATTTGCTACAATGCTGGAAGAACGCCTGGAACCCAAAGTGCTGGACAACCACGATGTGGAAGCAGCATGGGGTACACTTCATGAGACAGTCTACAACACAGCCATGGAGTGCCTCGGGCCTACCTCCAGACGGCACAAAAACTGATTTGATGAAAACTGTTCTGAGATCAC